>PVIA01008066.1:0-75916 GCA_004024845.1 Tonatia bakeri
GGGTTCCTCTTGATTGGAACTCTTTGTGTTTCCTGGATTTGTGTGACTTTTTCTCTCATCAAATTGGGGAAGTTTTCCTTCATTACTTTGTCAAGTAGGTTTTCTATCCCTTGCTCATCTTCTTCTCCTTCTGGTATCCCTATTATACGGATATTATTACGTTTCATATTGTCTTGCATTTCTCTTAATCCCTCTTCATGTTTTCTGAGCCTCTTTTCCTTTTCTTGTTCTTTCTGAATGTTATTTTCTACTTTGTCCTCCAATTCGCTGATCCGATCTTCTGCTTCATCAATCCTGCTTTTCATTCCTTCTACTGTGTTCTTCAGTTCAGAAATTGTATTTTTCATTTCCTCTTGGCCTTTGTTGATAGTTTCTATTTCCTTTTTCATATTGATATAGTTTGCAGTCAGCTCAGTGTAGCTTCCCTCTAGTTTCTGGAAGCTCCTTGTGAGCTCCTTGAACTTCCTTATAATCATTGTTTTGAACTCAATATCTGATAGTTGAGTTGCCTCTATTTCATTTAGCATTCCTTCTGAGGCTTCCTCCTTTCCCTTCATTTGCGGATTGTTTCTTTGTTTTCTCATTGTTTCTGAGACTCTTCTTGTTAACCTCTGTTTCTTTACTTGATCTGTTCAGGTTCTTTGTGTTTATGGTGTGATCTTCTGTGGTAGAATACCTGCGAGGATCAGTGGTGTAGTCTCTTTTGGGTATTCTGGTGTTCACAGCTTCCCCCTATTCTTTTTTGTGATCATTTGGAGGAGTAAGGCAAAATGTGTTAAGACAGAAAACCAGTATTCTATGATATACAGTAGCAGCCAGTAGAGAAGAGGTGGGAGATCCTTTGTCTATATATAGTGTAAACTGTGATCTTCTGCCCCACGATCTACGTTTTAAAAAGTATGGAAAGATAAGACTCTTAGTGGAGAGGAAAGTGTTGTTAGTTGCATCTAGAAAGCTATGAGGCTGCAAGAGGTCCGATTCTGAGGTAGGAATAAAGAATAGTAAATAGGGGTAGTGTGTAAAAGAATAGAGGTAACCCCTACATTAGTAGAGTTTTGGAAATTGCGAAGTGAGCCAAGATCTATGAGGGGTGTTGAGTTGTATTTACAAGTATATGAAATAAGTCTTATTTATAGTGGTATTGAAGCAACAATCTTAGGGTAGATTCTATGAGATCTAGACAACAAGAATAAGGAGCATAGAATCTTGAGTGGTGTACCAATGGGACCCAAGTGAGGGACAGTGAGTTATCAACACATTGTGAATGTGATAATAGGGGGAACCTATCAATCGATAGTATAACCAGCTAAGCAAAGAAGATTATGTAGAAAGAAAAGAAAATACTATTGAAATAAAAAATGTCAGAAAAGGGAGAAAAAGATAATATAAATTTGCTTGCAAAAACAAAAACAAACAACAACAACCAAAATAAAACAACCAGCATATATATTACAGGAGAGATAGATTTGGAGCAGAAGTAATAACACTAAGATGGATGGAAAAGAATTATAAGGAATTGAGAGATATATACACTCAAACAAACATTAGTAGGATAAGGGGAAAAAAGAAAAGAAAAAAAATAGAAAGAAAGAAGAAGAAAACACAGAGAGAGAGAGAGAGAGAGAGAGAAATAAAGAAACACACACACACGAAAAAAACTCTTGTTGGTTTCTGACTGGCCAAATCGGTGTTTCTGTTCCTGCCAGCGCAAGTAGGCTGAGGAGCGAGTGGTGAGACTGCCTTTCACCTTTCTAAGACAGAACTCAGTCAGACTCAGGGCTGGCCACCAGCTTTTCCCAGAAACGATTGCTGTCTCTGTCTGGGCTCAGGGCGCAGGCGGCCAGGCATTGCGCCCCTCCCCCAGCTTCACCACCACAGGCTCCAAGCTCAGCGGAGCCCCGCCTCTCTTCTGGGTCACGGTGCCTTGGCCGGGACTGCGCGGGGTCCCCAACTTCCCCTTGTGGGCTCCCCGTTCTCAGGCAACGCCGTCTCTCCTCCGGTCTCGAGAGGCACCCTCCGGGGCTTGGGAAAGGTCGCGACCCTCCCTTTGTATCCACTGCAGACCCCAGCACCCGGGAAAAGCTGTGTCTTTTCTGAGTTCCGCGTTTGAGTGAGTAAACCCACAGGGCACGCGCCCGCGACAGATGGTCTCAGCTCCGGAAGACCTTCCCTGTTCCTGGCTGGGCCCGGGGTCTCAGTCCTCCCCAAAACCACACACACCCGTTTGGGGGCTCGGGCGCCCACGGGAAAGACTCCACCCCCACGGCAAGGCCTCTCCTTGTCCGGCAGACTGGGTACTCACTGTTCCCCGTGGGTGCGCACAGCTCCTGCGTTTCTGCTGGTTCCAACCCCTGACTGGGGACAGGGCTGGCTCCATTTTCACGGGCACCCTCTGCGCCCAGCCCGGGCCCCTTCTGGTGTCCCACCATCAGTTCATTCAATATCTGGATAACTTCTGATGCCCTATTTTCATAAACGCTGCGATATCCGTGGTCTCCTAGTCTGTTTCTCCTCAGATCGGCCAAATTCTCCCCTGCGCACTGGAGAGGGGGATCCAGACTCCTCCTCTCAAGCCGCCATCTTCCCAACTCCAAAAAAAAATTCTTAGTCACTGAAAAAATTAGGAATATTGATTGATTAGTTGATTGGTTTAATGACCAGCCTATGACCTTTAAAAATGCTTAACTTTTGGTCCTGGCTGGTGTGGCTCAGTGGATTGAGCACCAGTTTATCAACCAAAGGGTTGCCAGTTTGATTCTGAGTTAGGGCACATGCCTGGGTTGTGGGCCTGGTCCCTAGTAGGAGACGTGTGAGAGGCAACCACACATTGATGCTTCTTCTCTCCTCCCCTTCTCCTCTGTCTAAAAATAACAAATAAAATCTTTTAAAAAATGCTTAACTTTCTTTTCAGAGGATTTCTTCAAGATAGTAAAAATGTAAAACTTTAGCCTAAATGAAATTATTAAAAAACACATATTACTGGGCCCAAATGAATAAAATAAAACAAAACAATATTTTCAAAATAAAAATGCAAATAAACTGATTTTCTAGGTTCAAGCTCATGGACTTTTCTTGTTCTTTAATTTATGATCCATCTGCATTTTTGGCTTTCAAAGATTTAGCGGATGCTCACACTGTATTTTATTCCAGGCTCTAAGAATGGTTTTCCTACTATTCTAGGGAGCAGTTTATTACTCCTGCATTATTCTCTGTGGGAACAGGGTTTCATGCAGTCTGCTGAGAATTGCTGTTTAGTTGATGGTATTTTCACTTCTGTCTGGGTCTTGCTTCATAGTGCCAAGCTAAAAATTACCCGTCAGTTTAAAGCCATTGGTTTAAGAATTCGATATGTCTGCCCTGGCTGGTGTGGATCAGTGGATTGAGCGCCAGCCTGTGAACCAAAGGGTCACCATTTACATTTCTAGTCTAGGGCACATGCTTGGGTTGCAGGCCAGCTCCCCAGTGGGGGGCATGTGAGAGGCAACCACACATTGATGTATCTCTCCCTCTTTTTCTCTCTTCCTTCCCTTCTCTAAAAATAAACAAATAAAATATTTTAAAAGAGAATTTGATATTTCCAGAAAATCATTCCCAGTATGACTCTCTCCCTCCTCCTTTCACCCCAGATCCCCTTCCTGCATTTCTACTTTGTATGTTAGAGCTTATCAGTTGCAACAAACTTTGATGTTCAAACTTTATGTCATAAAGCAGTGTCCTTTTGCTTACATGTTCAATGTCCTTTTTCCTCTCCATACATCTAGCATTTTACATTCTCTCTTCAGCATATACGTTTACATAGATTTCAGTCTTTGTTCCATGAGATTTAGCTGAATGTTATGTGCTTAATATAGATGCTCTTCAATATATATGAATTTCAGATATAATTCTAAATGTAAGAAAATAGCTTCTGTAATTATGTCAGTCAGGGAATAGTCAGGAAAAAAAGAAATGATACCAGGTAGTTTAATTAAAGGAATTTAACAGTGGAGATAATTTAATCCAAAAAACAAATTAGAGAAGCATCCCCAGGGCTGAAGAGAAAATGGAAAAGACAATATTATCAGAGCCTAGGAGCAAAGGTCACCTTATGGAGCTGGCTGGAATCATGGCAGAGACTGCCAAGAAATAATTAGGTCCATGGGCATGGATGGACACAGCCACTGCTGCAGATCTGCAGATGCCACTCAAAAGGGAGAGAGAAAGAGAATATGAGCATGTGAGAAATACAGAAATACATTGTTTCCCCCCTCCTTTTTCTCTAGTCTTTTTCCAGGGCTTCCCACCAGTTGAATCTAACTTGAAGCTTGGAAAGTGCAATTTGCACACCATCATGATATAGAGCAGAGCAAGGGAAAAGTGAGGAGTGGAAAAATACATAGTCATGGCAATGACTTCATAGAGGCTACCCAAGCCCTAGATATTGTTACCAAAGGGGAAGAAGCAGGTGTCCAGCAGTTGAGGGAGATCCAGTATAGGAAAGCTCCATTCTCTGTAGAATAGAGTATCTATCATGTGCTGTTCACTGTGAATGGGACAGGAAATGAACTGAATAAGTCTTGCATTTACAAAGTTTATATCCTAGCAGGAGAGTCAAACAACCTAAATCTGTAATAAATTACTATAAGTATATATAGCATTATACAATAAATTGCAATGTGTAAATTATATGTATATATTCCAATATATACATATAATCCAATATATATATATAATTTATATTATATATGCCATAGTATATATTATTTATACTTATATTATACTGTTATATCAATATAATAATATATAGTACAAATATATACATAATTATATATTTATTATAAATAAGGTAGGGTACAGAGGTACAGTTGGGAGGCCTAATCTCCTATGGCAGTCAGGAAGGCTTCTGTTTTTATTTTTATTTTTTATTGTTGTTCAAGTACAGTTGTCTCCATTTTCCTCTCACCACTACCCCTCAACCCAGCCATCCCCAACTCCCACCCCTGAATCCCCCCTTGGTTTTGTCCTTCTGTCCTTTATAGATGTTCCTGAAAACCCTTCCCCTTTTATCCCCCATTATGCCCTCCCACCTTCACTCTGGTTACTATCAGTTTGTTTTTAGTTTCAATGTCTTTGGTTATATTTCACTGCTTATTTTTTTTGTTGTTGATTAGGTTCCACTTAAAGGTACAATCATATGGTATTTGTCTTTCACCATCTGGCAGCACAATTTATAATAGTGAAGTGCTGGAAGCAAGCTAAATGTCAATTGGTAAATGAGTGGATCAAAAACTGTGGTACATGTCTGCAATGGAATACTATGCAGCAGAAAGAAAGAAGGAGCTCCTGCCCTTTGAGACAGCATGGGATGGAACTGAAGAGCATTATGCTAAGGGAAAGCTTCTTGAAGGAAGTAACATTTAAGGATGAATAGGACTTAGAAGCAGAAAGTGAAGGGTGCAGAAGAGGGAGTAGATGAGTCGAGACCATGGAACAGCATGCACTCTGTGGCTTCCAGAGAAGAAATGCTGTGACAGAACCATGGCTAAGGGCAGCAGCAGGAAATGTTGCTGGAGACGGAGCTGTGGAAAAAAACTGGTGAGGTCAAAAAGAGCTTTGTAGGCCATGTTGAGCATTTTAGACCTTATTCTAAAAGCAATGGGAGGTTACTGAAGGGATGTAGTTAGAAAAATAATAATCACGTTTATGGTTTAGAAAGGTCACTCCAGACTGGTGGTGGGGAGAGCAGGTAGGACATTGTGCAACAGTCCAGGTGAAAGAGGATGCTACTCTGGACTAGTGTAGTAAATCAGATGGAGGAAAGTTCCTAGAGATATTTGGAAGGTTGAGACAGTAGTGTTTTTATTGGCAAATGTAGGTGAGGATGAGAGGAGAGAAGGATTATATTTAGGCCTCTGGATAGACAGCAGTGCCAACTGTTAAACTGAAGAATACAATCAACAGGGCAATCTTGATGGTTAATAATCCAGGACTGACAAACTTATTTTGTAAAGGGCCAGATAGCCAATACTTTTGGCTTTGTGTGTCAAACTGACTCTGCAATTCCTCAGCTCTTCCACTGTAGCATCCATGGATGACAAAAGGGCTAGATGTGACAAATGGACATGTCCATGTTCAAACAAAACCTTACTTACACAAACAGGTAGTGGTACAGATTTGGCCAGAGTCATACTCCACACACCCCCCCCCACCACCACCAGGTTAAGACATAAGTTTCATATTGAATATGCAAGAAGCTGAAAGATATCCAAGTGGGTGGGTTGAATAGGCACTAGAGGTAGAAATAAATTCCCCCATTTCTCTCTTTATATTGTTTCCCCAACATGTTTGAAAAAGATATGTAACTAAAAAATTTCAGAATCTGCCTTCATTGTGAAGTGGCTATCTTCCTGTGGGATAACAATTTGGAATTTGGAAAGGGACAAGAGAAAGAAAAGCTTGAATCTTAAGGAAACTCAGAATCTTATTTTATATTTTGACCTTTTTTGCTATCCTGTTTTTTATTCCATCCCATCCTAGATGTTTCAATTATGTACATCATTTAGTAATAGTGCTATTAGTATTTCTTCTGTTGATAAGAGAGCATTGTCTTCCAACATGTATTATATGTCCATTGTTTGCAGAATGCTGAGACAGTATCTGGGAATACCAAAATGAATAAGATGGTATCTGAAGGTGCCCACACTCTGCTGAGGGAGGTTTCTTGAAAGATATGCCTTGAAAGATTGGTTGGGAATTCAACAAGCAAACTGCGATGTTGAATGGCAATGGGAAGGGGGAGAGTGGTGACAATTTATACAGAAGGAACAACATGGAGAAAGGCATGGGAGTGTGAAGATTCATGGTATGTTCACAGGTCTGCTGAAACCCTAGCACAGCTGGAAAGGCCTGGAATATTTCTCAGGTAGAAAGGTTTCTGGTATTGGATTTGTACTTGCTCTGGCTTGAGTTCTAGGGCACTTGCCTGCTAAGATAGGGGCTTTGTTAGTGGGTATGAGGGTCTGGAATTTAAGTGGGGGAACTTAGTTGGTCCAGGGGCTTGCTGCCATGAAGCTTGTCCACCCACATCTGGGAGGCTGAATCATGGCCCAAGTTTCTAGTTGAGTGCTTGGAAGTAGGATCTTATAAAGTGTCCAAGAGGATTTTAAATGGGGGCTCAGCTCTCAGAGCTGTTTGTTGATTTCATCTGCACTTTCCAATGGAACCCAATAATTCTGATAGGGTGGCTTATGTGAACTGTCCCCAACAAGTGGAGACAATAGCTTATTATAAACACAAACAAACAAATAAAAAAGCCTTTCTTACTGTAATTTATATATATATTTGTAGGAGAAACCATCATTTGTAAAACGGAGTTTATTGTCTTCTCAAAACCATGTCATTGTTCTATAGCTTGAATTTTTGCTGTGAAAACTGAAGAAAACATTGAGCAAATAGAAATCATTGCTCTATGCAGCAAAATTCTTTATCATGCTTCACATCTCTTCCCAAACTCAAAGGCACTGAGAGAACATGCCTCAAGAGGGAGCCTTTGAACCACTAAGTTTTGAAGTAAAGTCGCTGAATTTGTAACCTTGCCAGGTAAAGGCAAACTTGGAGTCACTGCTCAAGTCTGGCTGCAATTCTAATGCAAAAAGCAGAAAGTGGAGAAGAGCTGTATCCCCTAACCCTTAGAGCTTTCACAGTGCCAGACAGACCTTAGGGGCAGGCTTGTGTTGTGATTCTCAGACTTGGGCTCCATTAGCTTCTAGGGTTAAGGGGTTAAATCAGTAGGATAAACCATTTTACTTGTATAAATAAATTTATAGTTTGCTAACAGAGTATACATTTCCCTTTTTTAACGCTCATCTAAAATGGTGGAATCACAACTTGGAAACTTGATAATCTCCTTGGAGACTTAATAAGCTCTCATTCTGAAATAAAAAGGGAGCTTCAATCAGGAGGCTACTGCAATACCCAAATGAATGAAATGTTCCTCTCAGTAAGGCAGTCACCCCTAAAGTGAAAAGCAGCGCAGTCAGCGTAGGGGGAAGAAGAGCTAAGGCCTTGGCATCTGTTCTGTTTAGGATTGAATCTTTTCTCTGCCCCTTCCTAGCTATGTGACTGTAGGCTAGCTTCTTGACCCCATAACAGTTCCAGTCCTTTGAGTGTTAGAGATTATGTATTAAAGTGTTTGGTGCTTGTGCCTACCAATAAAGTACTAATGGTTACTGTCACAGCACTTATCTGTGAGTGTTCATTCAGGTTGTGTACCCCCATCATGTTCATAAGGGTGTCATTTACACTGTAAATGCAAAGATGTTCTTTGACTCATCTGCTTTCATATGCATCACAAGTCTACAGTGTAAATGACACCCCCATGAACATGAAGTGGGTTCACAGCTTGAATACCCACAGATCTGTGCTCTGACAAAACGGGCAGAAGCAGAAATTAGAGTAAAAATAGCCTCTTCAACAAATGGTGTTGGAAGATCTGCACAACTACATTAAAAAAAATGAAGCTCGACCACCAACTTATGCCATACACAAAAACAAACTCAATACTGATAAAATATTTAAATATAAGTTGCAACACCATAAAAGTCCTACAGGAGCCCTGGCTGGTGTGACTCAGTGGATTGAGCACCAGCCTGAGAACCAAGGGGTTTCCTGTTGAATTCCCTGTCAGGGCACATACTTTGGTTGCTGGCCAGGTCCCCAGTGGGGGTGTATGAGAGGGAACCACACATTGATGTTTCTCTCCTCTCTTTCTTCCTCATTTCCTCTCTCTCTAAAATTAAATAAATAAAACCTTTTTAAAAAGTCCTGGAGGAGAACACAGGCAGAAAAATTTCAGATATTCCATGCAGCAACATTCTCACTGATATGTCCTCTACAGCAAGGGGCATGAAAGAAAAAATAAACAAATGGGACCTCATCGAAATAAAAAGCTTCTGCATGGCTAAAGAAACATCAGCAAAATGAAAAGGGAACCAAACATGTGGGAAAATATATTTGCCAACAATACCCTGGACAATGGTTTAATATTCAAAATATACAAAGAACTCACATGACTCCACTCAGGAAGGCAAGCAACCCAATTAAAAAATGGACAAAGGACCTGAACAGACACATTTCTAAGAAGGACATACAGAGGGCCCAGAGACATATGAAAACATGCTCAGCATCACTAGTCATCAGAGAGATGCAAATTAAACCACAGTGAGATACCACGTCACACCAGTCAGAATGGCCATTATAAACAAATCAACAAACAACAAGTGCTGAAGAGGTTGTGGAGAAAAGGGAACCCTAGTGCACTGTTTTGGGGAATGTAGACTGGTGTAGCCACTATGGAAAACAGTATGGAGTTTCCTCAGAAAACTAAAAATGGAACTGCCTTTTGACCCAGCAATTCCACTGCTGGGATTATACCCTAAGAGCTCTGAAACACCAATCCTAAAGAACCTATGTACCCCAATGTTCACAGCAGCACAATTTACAGTAGCCAAGTGCACAAAGCAACCTAAGTGCCCATCAGTAAATAAATGGATCAAAAAACTGTGGTACATTTACACAATGGAATACTATGCAGCAGAATGAAAACGGGGCTCCTACCCTTCACAACAGCATGAATGGAACTGGAGAGCATTATGGTAAGTGAAATAAGCCAGATGGTGAAAGACAAATACTATATGATCTCACCTATAAGTAGAACCTAATCAACAAAACAAACAAGCAAGCAAAATATAACCAGAGACACTGAAATGAACAAACTGACAGTAACAAGAGGGGAATGGAGAAGAGATAACAGGGGAAAGAAGGTGAAGGATTGTCAAGGAACATGTACAAAGGACCCATGGACAAAGCCAAAGGGGGGAAGGATTGAGGGTGGAAGGTGGGGGTGGGTGGGACATGGAAAGTGATGGCAGGGAAATGGAGACAAGTGTACTTGAACAACAGTTTTAGAAAAAGAAAGCAGATGAGCTTTAAGGCAACAGAAAAATGCCCCCCTCGTACATCAACCCACACTTGGTCCATGTAATAACTGGGGCTAACACATGAACTACTGCAAATGTTTTCAAGGCTATTCCTTGACCTGACTGTACTTATTCTCCCCACTCCACAGGAACCTGATATAATTGCCCTTCCTGCTTTAGTGGGAGATGTTCATGACACTAGCTGGTATTACTAGGGGCCCCACATAACTCCAGTGATAAGATAGTGTGGGTTCCTAGATAACAGCTTAAGCTGTGCAATATCTTTGCCTGATTCCTCACAGACCTCTTGTGCTCTAGCCAATGGCTTAAAAAGAATTCATGGATCTGCCACTGAACAGCTTTCAGCTGGATGGCAGTGCTCCTCCCAACACCCCCCTCACTCATTGTCCCTCTTTTTCTTCTGAAAGTGGGCCATGGAACACATAAAGGGTTGTATACCACACTTTTTCTGGCCCAGCAGTATAAGTTTGTTAAACTTGGTTATTATCAAGAGACATGAGGTCTATCATATTATCTATAACATAGAATCTTGTCTTGTGATATCCATACTTGTTAATTACCTAGTAGTGTTTTTTACAATTTTAAAATATTGTTATGCCTCTGTTCTTTCCTCTTCTCATGTCCTTTCTGTTTTGCCCTCATTTCCCCCAAACAACCCACTTTACCTTTTCCCTTTTCTTGCTGAAAACTCTCACTCTCTTCCTCAAAATCTTTGTATCTCTTCACTCTATCCTCTTTTCATGCCCCTTTTCAGTTTCTATCTCCCAGCCCATATCTCTTTTTTTCTCAATGTTTCTTCTTTTCTTGTTCATCTTCTTCCCCTTTCTCCATATCTTCCTTCCCACCGAGTTTTTCTTTCTTTAAGCTTTATTCTGTCTTCCAAACCCTCACAAGCACCCCATTCATTTTCTCTTTATTCAATCACTCCATTTCTTCCAGTGGCACTGGAGTCAGAAAGTTCTGGGAAATGGAAGATCACAGTGGTGGGGTTACTGGGAGCTTGTTTAGTAGGACCCAGGTCCTGCAATTGTCCATTTCATTTTGTAGCCTTAAAACAAAGAATAATGGAGTCCAGATTAGTTACCATCATGGATCTAGATGTATAGATATACCATGTAAATTTCTTCTGGAGCTGGAGGTGTGAGTTTAAAAATTGCTTAGGTTGAAATCCAAGTTTATGGCTCATTCCTCTTGAAATTATTATAACAGAAGAGTCATGGAGTGTATTTAGGGCTAGTCTAATGGTCTTGACCTTTCTGAAGGTCAGGGTCATCTTTCAAAATCTGTTGGAGCTTTTGGACCCTTTCTCATAAAAATGCACATGAACTCAAAGTTTCACTTACAATGTTAAGAAGTCCTCTAAAGCACCTTCATGGGCTCTCCAGGAGTCCTTTTACTGCAGGTTGGACAATATAAGTCCAGACTCCAAAGGAGGCAGTGTCTGCTTTGCCAGGGAATTGGTGTGACAAGCTGTAGGGTTTTGAAACAAGGCAGAATTTCTCACTTCAATGACAGAGATAAAGACTATGGTGGGAATTTTCTAGTTTGAGGAGTTATTGGTCAGGTTATACCAACACTATGAGTTTCCTGCTCTCAGTGAAGACAAGGGGCCTTGATCCTTCAGAGTCTGTTCTTTTCCAGTCATTTGGAAACCTGGATGTTTTAACTGCATAAACTTCCAGCTGGGGCCTAAGCAGTGAGCATCATGACATCTGTTGCTTTCTACATCTTCCTGCTCTAGTCAGCTTCAGATTAATATCTATTTTGAGGGGAGAAGAAAAATAAAGAGGTCACATTCTTTGTCCAAATTTTCTGACTCAAGGTGGCTTTTTGTATATGAAAAATAAATACATGTGTTGGGGGGAAGAATCCTATTTATACACTTTGGAAAATAATTTATTTTTGTTCCAGCAGTCTGAACTCTGATATACATTTTATTTAATAAGTATGGCCCCATGAATTATTATCTTGTAATTTTACTTTAGTGGTGGTATTTATGTTCTGCTTGTATCTTTATTATAAATTTAGTGCTTTCTAATAAATTAGTTTCCTTCTTCTCTGAGCCCATTAGCTGTTTATCAGCAGAAGCTGATTTGCAAGAACAATTTACTACTTTTTCTGTTATGCTAGGTGTTGTTCGGATGGCTTTTCTTTAATGAATTTAACTAACAGGTATTATGACCAATTTTTGCATAAAATTCTGATTCAAGAGAGAACAAGCTAAAGAGAACAACACAAGGCCCTTACTATAGGTAGTGTGTATATATGTGTGCACTCCTGGGAAAAGGAGAAAGTAACTGGGTCTAGAGACTTGTCCCTATGCTAGCAGATGAAGATCTGATGTGCCCAGTCCAAAGAGGTTGGTTGAAAGCCAAAAGTACTTGGAAACTCAGTTTTATAGCTATGGTTGCATCAGTAACTCCTGATTAACTTGTTGGTGGCAGAGATTCTCATTGCTCTCTGGCTGGGAATGTAGCAACACTGGGTGACAGTCTTCCAGTTCACATTGAGCAGCACTGAGGAAGGCCTCAGTTCTTGGCTCAGTGGTGGCAATGGCTAATGCCACTAAGAGACTTGGGAAACAGTGGAGGAAGAGCAGATGTGAGGAAAAATTGTAAGTTGCAGAGCATGTTTACTTAAAATTTACAAGTGATGGGTTATTCATGCTTCACAAAGAGGAAAATAATATTCTATAACTATTTATTGTTATAACTATAACTATTGTGAAAATATTCTATTTTCTCAATTGCTTTTAGTTATGTCATCAAAATAATCATAGCTTTCTCCTTGTTACTATCTGTTAACATGGCATGTTTTCCAATTGAATCAGGTGTGCTTAAATCCTGACTGCAAATGCCAGTGTCACGTGAGTCACTATGAGTATGGAAAATGGTGTGGAGAAATGCCTTCTTAGCTAACAGCAAATCGTTGGGATCTGAGATTTTTGAAGAAAGTGATTTCTAGAGATTTCAGACTAACAGAGAAGCTAACATGCCCTTGGGGGTTGTTTTTCGGTGGAATATTTTTCTTCTGACATTGTCCTAGTAATAGGTACCTGTCTTTGGAACAGGAAGAAAGATCAGAAATAGACATTCTTATTATAATAATAAAAAAGCTGAAACATAGTAGGTCCCAACTTTATGAAGCATATGATGAACAGATGGTCTTATTTGAACAGAACAAATAGGAACCAAAACTATGAACAAGGAAGAAGAAATGGGAAATCCCAAGTCATTTAGATCTGGCTAAAGTGACCAGATATCCCAGTATAAATCTACTTTCCAAGACCATCATCTTCCAAGGATCATTAGTTACAATGAAGGATTCTGGTGTAAATTCTCATCAGGATCTCAGAGCCTTCTCAACTCCTCTCTTCTTCAACCTCTACCATGTTTTTTCTTATAAACATGTTTTTCTGACTACAGAGTGAGAATGATGAAAAGACTAAGTGTCATCACTTGTGAATGTCAAGAATACTCAGGTTTTCTAGAAACAACAATGGAACAGCATGACCTTGCCTTCTTTTCCTCTCTTCCCCCCAAAAGTTTATCTACTGCTTTGCCCCAGGAAACAAGAAACCATATCAAAGATTCCAGATGACATCTCTCAGTAGGATAATAGAAACAGATTCATAGATGGAGAACAGATGGACAGCTATCAGAAGAGAGGGGAATTGCAAGGCTGAATGAAAAGGTGAAGGGATTAAGCCCCCCACAAAAAAACCCAGACCAGAAACAGATATCATCATGGTGATTGCCAGAGGGAAGGGGTTGTAGTGAGAGGTAGAAGAGGGCATAGTGGGTAATAAATTGTGATGAAAAGAGACTTGACTTGGGGTGGTGAACACACAATACAATATACAGATGATGCATTATAGAATTGCACCCCTGGTACCTATATAATTTCATTAACCACATCACCCCAATAAATTCAATAAAAAGGAAAAAAGTTGGTACTGTCTTTCAGAATTTCCTCCATTAGGAGTGACTGTCCCCCACTTATCCCTGTCAGCAGCTCTGTGTAGACCTAGAAACAGTTGTCTCCATAACCTTTTTGTATTAGAGATGATAATTTGGGTACGCATATAAGTTATTGCCAGATTGAAATGTGGATTTTTATGACCTGAACATAGAAACACTTTTATAACAGTTTTTAGGACTTCTGGTCAAGATGGAGGCATAGGGTAAACACAGCTTGTCTGCTCACACAACCATAGCAATAATTAAAACTAAGATACAAAACAACTGTCACCCAGAATCATAAAAAAATTGAGGTGTATGGAAGTCAAACAACCAAGGAATTAAAGAAGCCACATTCATCCAGATGGGCAGGAGGAGTGGCAACATGGACATGTGGAATGGACAGTCCCACATGTCTATGTGTGTTGAATAAAAATCATGAGGGATCCCTTGGGAATGAGGAATCCCAGCCCCACACCAGACCTCCCAGCCCAGGGTTTCAGTGCCAGGAAGGTAAGTCCCCATAATTTCTGGCCATAAAATTCAGTAGTGGTTGGGTCAGAGGAAGAAACTGCAGGATTCTCAGGCATCTATTCTTAAAGGGCCTACAATGGTCTTAGGACTTATGCAGACTCACTCCCTCTGGGCTCTAGCAGTGGGGCAGCAGCTGGAAGGGCACCAGTGGCATACAGGGAGAAACTGAAGTGTCTGGTATCAATGCAAGTGCTGAAGGACAGCTTCCCCCTGGACAAAACCCCAGAGGCCAGGCAGTGGACACAGTCCATTTTCTGAGCCCCCTCCTCCACACAGAGCCATAGTGCAGTGGCACCATGTTTGAGATTCCATCAACCTAGTTCACAAGCGTTACCCTATCCTGGCGATTACCTAAGGCTCCACCCCATCCGACTTACAGGTGCACTTTTCTACATTAGGCCATGCTACTAAGACAAGAAGTCAAAGCAGCTCTATTTAATACATAGAAACAAACACAGGGAGGCTACCAAAATGAGGAGACAAAGAAACATGGCCCAAATGAAAGAACAGAACAAAACTCCAGAAATAGAACTAAACAAAATGGAGATAAGCAACCTATCAGATGCAGAGTTGAAATCACTGGTTATTAGGATGCTCAAGGAACTCACTGGGTACTTCAGCAGCACAAAAAAGACCCAGGCAGAAATGGAGGTTACACTAAGTGAAATAAAGAAAAATTTATAGGGATTCAAGTGGAATGGGTGAGGCTGAGAATCAAATGAATGATTTGGAAGATAAGGAAGAAAAAAAACCATGAAATCAGACAGCAAGAAGAAAAAAATTTAAAAAGTGAGGATAGGCTAAGGAGTGTCTAGAACAACATCAAATGTACCGACATTTGAAAAATAGGGGTGCCAGAAGGCAAAGAGAAAGACCAAGAAATTGAAAACATATTTGAAAAAATAATGAAAGAAAACTTCCCTAATTTGGTGAAGGAAATGGATATGCAAGTCCAGGAAGCACAGAGGGTCCCAAACAAGATGGATGCAGAGAGGCCCACTCCAAGACACATTATAATTAAAATGCCAAAGGTTAAAGATAAAGAGAGAATCTTAAAAACACCAAGAGAAAAGTAGACAGTTATCTACAAAGGAGTTCCCATAAAACTGTCAGCTGATTTCTCATGGGAAACTCTGGAAGCTAGAAGGAAGTGGCAAGAAAAATTAAGTGATGAAAAGCAAGGAACTACAACCTAGATTACTCTATCCAGCAAAGCTTAGAATTTAAGGGCATATAAAATACTTCCCAGAAAAGGCAAGGCTAAAGGAGTTCATCATCACTAAACCATTATTATATGAAATATTAAAGGGACTTATTTAAGAAAAAGAAGATCAAAACTATGAACACTGAAATGGTAATAAATTTACAACTATGAACAATTGAATGTAAAAAGCAAACTAAGCAAACAAGCAGAACAGAGACAGAATCATAGATATGGAGATCATTCATTTGGAGGTTTATCAGCTAGGAGGGGGAAGAGGGAGAAAGGGGGGGAAAGTGCAGGGATTAAGAAGTACAAATTGGTAGATACAAAATACAGGGATGTTAACAACAGTGTAGGAAATGGAATAGTCAAAGAACTTATACTCATGGCCCATGGACATAAACTAAGGGGGGATTGCTGGAGGGAATGGGAGTACTAGGTGGAGGGAGCAAAGGGAAAAATTGGGACAAGTGTAATAGCATAATCAATAAAATATATATTAAAAAGTTTTTATTTTCATATAACTGTATATTCACACAGGCAGTTGTAAGAAACTACACAGAGAGATCCTATGTATCCTTCAGTTTTTTGCAGTGGTAACACCTTGCATAATTGTAGTACGATATCACAACCAGAAAATTGATATTGATAAAATCCACCTTCTGTATTCCTATTTCTTCAGTTTTACATGCATTTCTATGTGTGTATTTTGTTCTATGGAATCATCACATGTGTGGAATACTGTGACCATCACCACAGTCATGATACAGAAGAGTTCTATCACAATGATTTCTTTTATGGTCCTTTTATAACCATTTCACCTTCCTCCTACCAACTCCAAGCCCTTGCAACTGCTAATCTGTCCTCATCTCTATATTTTATCATTTCAAAACTGTTACCTAAATGAAATCATACAGAATATAACAGTTTTGGATTCCTTTTTTTCTCAGTATAATTTCCTTGAGATCCATTCAATTTACTATCAGTTGATGGGCATTAAGTTGTTTCCAGTTAGACATATGTTTTTATTTCTCTGAACAAATGCATAAAAATGTAATATCTAGCTTGTATAGTAAACATACAATTAGTTTTTAAAGAAACCATGATACTTTTTTCCAGAGTGACTGTATCATTTTACATTCACACCAATAATGTATAAGGGATCTGGCTTCTCTGCATTATTGCTAACATTTGATGTTATCACTAATTTTAATTTTAACCACTCTGATAATTGTGTAGTGATGTACTGCATAATCCTGCTCACAGCAATAATTGTTTTGTGGTTTCCCATGGAAAGTGGGATCAACCCTTCCCCCAAAAAACTGGTTCAGATGTTGAGACTAATGACACCACATACAGCAAGAGGGTAGAAAAAAAAGATACTATTCATATAGTTTTACTTTTTGTGGGGGAGGAAAGTATGACAGTTACCCAAGCCAGTCTGGAATGGCTTGAATGAAGAAGGAGCAAGGGGCTTTGGATTTTATTATGATTAGGGAATAGGGCTGAGGTAGGAATTCCCATGTGTGGGCAGTAGTTTGCATAGTTTGAATTTCCCTGGAGGTGCTAAGACAGGGAGTTCCCAGGCTTTCTTATTAGTTTGCCCAGATATAGAGGAAAAGAGGGAGAGGTAGAGATGAAACCTGAAACCTATCAGCAGTCAACCATCAAAAATGGATTCAGACACTTTTGAACATTTGGCAAAGATCAGTTAGAACATATATGTGGGGGTCAATTTCTGGTTTTTCTATTTTGTTTCACTGACTCAGCTGTCTATGCCTCGTGAATCATACTGTCTTGACTACTATAGCTATATAGTTAGTCTTAGCATGAGGTAGAGTAATTCTACTTACCTTTTCTTCTTTTTCAAGATTGTTTTTAGCTATTCTAGGTTCTGTGTCATTCTGTATACACTTAAAATATACTTTTTCATATCTACAAAAATTCCTGCTGGAACTTTGATAAATATGGCATTAATCTACAAATCAATTTAGGGAGAATTCACATTTTTACTGTGATGAGTCTGCCAAATCTTGAACACAGTAAGTCACTCCTTTTATTTAGTTCTGTGACTTCTTTCATCAGCATTTTGTAATTTTCAGGGTACAAATGCTGTACATACATGTATTGTTAGTTTTATACCTAAGTATTTCACTATCTTTATAGTAATTATAGATGATATTATATTTTAAATTTTAGTTTTTACATGTTTCTTTTTTTCTAGTATGTAGAATTAAAATTGATTTGGTGTGTTGATTTTGTATAGTGTGGTTTTGATAAACTCACTATTTCTAAGAATATTTTTTCAATTCTTTGGAATTTTCTATGTGGACAATATGTCATCTGTGAATAGGGACAGTTTATTTCTTCCTTTCAAATCTGTATGATTTTTATTTCTTCTTCTTGTCTTGTTGTGTTAGCTAAAACTTACAGCAATGTATTGAATAACAGTGGTGAGAGTAGAGATCTTTGTCTTGTTCCTGAACTATACAAAATAAAATATTTTAAAAGACTATAAATAAATCAAGATTAAAAAACTAAAAAAAATATTAAGTAACCTACTGGAAGGGTAGAAATGAGAAAAAAAGGAATGAAAAATATGGGAAGTAAACAGAAATAATAAAATGGCATTGTAAACTCTAACATATCTGTACTTACTTTAAATGTATATAGTCTAAATACATCAATTAAAAAACAGAGACTGGCAGAGTGCATTAAAAACCCATGATCCAACTGTGTGCTGTCTACAAGAAACTCACTTCAAATATGATGACATAGGTGGATTCAAAGTAAAAGGACAAAAGAAGGATTACCTTGCAAATACAGGGTCAGTCAAAAGTAGGCTTACAGTTGTTCATATGGAAAATAATATTATAATTAATAAATAATAATACAAGAATAAACTCTGTGTTTCATATACTCACAACTGTACACATACTTTTGTCCCACCTTGTATTAATAACAACAACAAGAAAGCAAGAATGGATATATTAGATATCAGGTAAGATAAATTTCAAAGCAAAAAATTGTCTCACATAGTAGTGTGTGAGATGCATGGACACTGTACAGAGTTCTCAATTTATCACATGGCTAAATGTGAAAGATAACTTCTTCAATGTTACAAACATTTTCCTATCTAGGATAGTCTGCAGTTTGCTTATTAAAAAACAAAGTTCTCTTAAACTCCATTAAGTAGAGATAACTAACTCCTGGCATCAGTTGATATAGTTGATCTGTTGCATCTGCTGGTCAATTAGTGTAACAGCCACTTGTGCCATGACCCATACCACAGACAACAAGATGTATAAAGTTCCCAGGTCACCAGGTCAAAGGGTCAGCAGAAAATGTGAGACACTGTTACAGGGTGCAGCCAAGGGGGGGACCCCAAATGGACATTTAAAATGGGGTCCAGAACTCAGGGTGTTCAGAAAATACTAGGATATCCTACCCCCACCCCCAGGTGTGAATGGAGGAAAGGGACAAATGGAGCAGGCCCATTGAGAGCTGTTTTGCATAGCAACAGCTCTGCAGCTAACCTCTGGGGTGTGGTCATTTAACATAAGTATAACCTTTGACTGGTTACATAGATATATTAAGTAGCTATGGCCATGCTCTGAGCCAGGGGGATGGAAGTAACTTCCCCACCAAGATGTAACTGGGGGGGGGGCAGGTCCCCCGGGTTACAGCGCCTGTGTGAGAGCTTGGAGATGATTGGCTCCATAACATGGGGCCACACCTGCCCAGACCCACAATGGCGACCAGAAAAGCTGGAAAAGATAGCAGATTGAGGGCAGGTGTGGCCAAGTGTGGGCAGAGTCGGAAGTGGGGCTGCAGAGGAGGATTGGTGCGGGGATTTAAACCCAGGCGTGGCAGCCATAGAAGGGAGAACCATTCGGATTTGGCTGAGTACAGGGCTCCTGCATCTCTGTGAAGAGAGAACCACGCGGCTTTTGGCAGAATAGAGGGCTCCCGAAGCCCTGTGAGGGAGAACCACGCGGTTTTGCCAGAGTGCAGACCCCTGCAGCTCTGGTAGGAGAGGACTGCGTGGCTTTGAGGTGCTTCCTTTGGTCACGCAGCCTGGGAAGCAAGAGAGACTTTGCCTGGAAGAAGGGTGAAAGAACTCTTACCAGTAGGCCATGAGACGGTGCTGCATGGCTTTGGATTAATTGGAGATCCTGCCTGGACGGCGACACAGCTGATGGTGCCGAGAACCAAGAGAGGCCTACCAGCTGAGCATGGATTACTGGGAAGAACCAGACACTGCCTGAGACTGGACTTCTATTTCCTTTCCTGAGATATGGTACCCCAGACTGGGCAGAGGGGGAAGGAAGGACTGTGTGCGTTTGTGGGTGTTTTAAGGGACTTTGGGATTTTGGTAAAGACATTAGGTCACTACTTTACGTTTGTATAGCACTAAATAAACGTTTCCTTTCCTTTTCACGAATCTCTGGCATTGAGAGATATCTTTCCTTTAAGGCGGCGGACAAGATGGACCTGAGTCTCTTTCAATAATAGCATTATCGTCCCGGGCCCCCCTTTGTTTTGCTCTGTAACAACACTATGGGTTAACTATAAGTAAAAAGTATGTGAGAGGTGAAGGCTGAGCAGTACTTCAGTAAAGCACAGAGAAATCCAAACAAAGCTCCTGCTACAGTAGTTTTGTTATTTACATCAAGGTGCAAATCTGCAACTATTTACTTGTTATTCTGTTGGGTAATACCTTCTTATTTTGCAAATAGGCCCTCTACAACAATGTGTTTTCAATGGCAGTGAGAAAGAGAAAGTACATACGTGATTGTTGGGAACTTCCCTGCCTGGTTTCAGAAGCTGTAACCCCCATGGCTAAGGCTGAGTGAGCAACCTTCAGACCATAAGCCACTAAGAAGACAAAGCTTATCTTCCTGGCAGGGGCACCACTTCTTCTCTTTTTACTTCATCCATAATTGGCCTCCAATGTTTGATCGGTTAGTCAATGATGGATAAGATTCCCCAAGGGGGGAATGATCTAAGACAGGCACAATCATGGGGAGGCCCCAGAAAAGGACTTGGGGGGCTATAGCAAAAGGGGATGATGGACCCTCAGCTTTGACATAGCCTGGGTCCTTATTCTGTCTCCTAATCTCTCGGCTGCCTTACTTTCCCTTTTCAACTTAAGCCTGAAACAATGCTGGTGGTGGCTACAGCCCTGTGCTGGAAAGGGCGGGTTCCCTAGGGTGATTGGGCCTAAGAAAGAATATGTAAAATTCTGTGAAACCTGCTTTGTTTAGAATGCTCTCAAATGATAAGGGTCCAAGCAAGAAGTGAGTTTGTTCCTCAAAGTTTTATGGCTCTTTAGCTATCTGACCCTGACTTAGAATAGGCCCTCAGAGTTCTTTTATGTTATCTATTGTTTGATCCTTACTGCCTAACGATGATTAATGAGCTTTACCTGTATTCTTGTGCAAAATGAACCTAATAAAAGCCCATGGAGGAAAAGGCTCTTAGCCCTTTTCCTTTGAGAGTTCAGCCACCTTTCCTCCCCAAGCAGATTAGGTTTTGGTAGACATATTCTCATCTGTGGTGGCTGGGGTGGGGAGCCCTGTGGGTGGAGTCCCCCACACATGATGTGTGAATAATTATAGAATTTCTATTTCTCAAAAAAAATGGTGAATGTGTTACCTGCACAAAGATGTTTCACCACATTTACCTTCCAGCTACAAGTCATAGTGATATCACTGACCATGTGCAAACGAGAAGATTCAATCAGCTTAAAAAACATCAGCATCTATTTTAAAAGTTAGTTGTAGAAAGTAAATTCACATAACATTCTGTGAAGCATGGGTATTCAATTAAACTGACGATTTCACTAAATTAATTTCCTTCATTTTCAATTCCATGTTTCCCCATGCATATACGAAGAGTGAAGTGATAGTTGTTAATGAGTTAGCTCTATTAGCAGAAGATCTTTGTAAACAGTTAAATGATGCTTTTTAAAATCAGTGACATTAGATGTTTCAAAGAGAAAATTTGTTAATTTCAGTAATGGCTTAATTTTTTCATCAAATTTATGCAAAGTATAGCTTTAGGAAGTTCAGTTTATTAAAGATAAAATGCCTGGATTTAATAATGCTTTTTTATAAATTCAGTTGAAGTATCCTATATTGAAGATAAAATTATTTTCATGTGATGATAATACAAATACACATTTAGGTGGAATATAATTATATTGGCAAAAGCATGTTCTTACTAAGCTAAGAAAGCTATGGAGCCCTGGCTGGTGTGGCTAAGTGGATTGAATGCCAACCTGGGAACCAAAGGGTCTCTGGTTCAATTCCCAGTCAGGGCACATGCCTGGGTTGTGGGCCAGGTCCTCAGTCAGGGGCGCCAAGAGGAAACCACACATTGATATTTCTCTCTCGCTCTGTCTCCCTCCCTTCCACTCTCTAAAAATAAATAAATAAAATCTATAAAAGAAAAGCTTTTATATTTTAAGATTTTATTTAGTTATTTATTTTTACTGCTTATACATTTTATCAAACAAAAAAATAGCCCTGTATCTTACTTCAAACATGACTAGTGTTGTGGATGAAGTTGTGTCTCCCAAGAAAAGATGTATTGAATTTTTAATGTCTAATACCTCAGAATTGGACCTTGTTTTCTTTTCTTTAGCATATATAATTTCTTTTTTTACATTTTAAATTCTTGTTCAAGTACAGTTGTCTCCATTTCCCCCCATCGCTCTCCCCCACCCCAGCCATCTCCACCTCCCACCCTCTAACCCATCCCCTCCTTGGTGTTGTCCATGCATACTTCATACTTGTTCCTGAAAACCCCTCCCTCTTTTTCCCTTTGGACCCCACCCACCTCCCCCCTGGTTACTGTCAGTTTGTTACCAATTTCACTGTATCTGGTTATATTTTGCTTGCTTGTTTGTTTTGTTTATTAGTTTCCACTTATAGGTGAGATCATGTATTTGTCATTCATGGCCTGGCTTATTTCACTTAACATAATGCTATCCAGATCCGTCCATGCTGTCACAAAGTGTAGGAGCTCCTTCTTTCATTCTGCTGTGTAGCATTCCATCATGTAAATGTACCATAGTTTTTTCATCCATTCATTTATGGATGGGCAGTCAGGTTGCTTCCAGCACTGGGCTATTGTAAATTCTGCTGCTATGAACATTGAGGTGCATCAGTTCTTTTGAATTGGTGTTTCAGGATTCTTAGGGTATAATCTCAGCAGTGGAACTCTTTGGTCAAAAGGCAGTTCCATTTTTAGTTTTCTGAGGAAATTCCATGCTGTTTTCCACAGTGGCGGCACCAGCCTACATTCCCACCAACAGTGCACTAGGATTCCTTTTACTCCACATCTTTTCCAACACTTGCTTGTTGATTTGTTTATGATGGCCATTCTCACTGGTGAACTGGTATCTCATTGTGGTTTTAATTTGCATCTCTCTGATGGCTAGTGATGCTGAGTATTTTTTCATTAGTCTCTGGGCCCTCTGTATGTCCTCCTTGCAGAAGTGTCTGTTCAAGTCCTTTGCCCATTTTTTAATTGGGTTTGTCTTCCTGGAGTGGATTTCAGTGAGTTCTTCACGTATTGTGCAGATCACACCCTTCTCCAAAGTATCATTGACAAATATGTTTTCCCATACAGTTGGTTCTCTTTTAATTTTAATGCTGTTTTTTTAGCCGCTCAGCTTTTTATTTGGTGAGATCCCATTCATTTATTCTTTCCTTTATGTCCCTTTCTCTAGGGGACATATTGGTGAAAATATTGCTACGTGGAATATCTGAGATCCCCCCCCCCATGTTCTCTGCTAGTACTTTTATGGTGTCATGACTTATATTTAAATCTTTTATCCACCTTGAATTTATTTTTGTGTATGGTGTGATTTGGTGATCAAGGTTCATTTTTTTGCATGTAGCTGTCCAGATCTCCCGACACTTTTTGTTGAAGAGGCTATTTTTACTTCATTTTATGCTTCTGCCCCCTTTGTTGAATATTAATTGACCATAGGGACTCAGGTTCATTTCTGGACTCTCTATTCTGTTCCATTGGCCTATGTGTCTGTTCTTATGCCAGTACCAGGCTGTTTTGATTACAATGGCCTTGTAATACAGTTTGATGTCAGGCATTGTGATCCCTCCTACTTTTTTTTTTTTTCTCACAATTGTTGGGGCTATTTGGGGTCCTTTATGGCTCCATATAAATTTTTGGAATGTTTATATCTGTGAAATATGTCATTGGTACTTTAATAGGGATTGTTTTGATCTACAAATTGCTTTGGGCAGTATGGACATTTTGATGATGTAATTCTTCCAATCCATGAACATGGTACCTGTTTCCATTTGTTTATGTTTTCCTTAATTTCATTCTTCAGTGTTGTGTAGTTTTCTGATTACAGGTCTTTTACCTCCTGGGTTAGGTTTATTCCTAGGTACTTTATTTTTCTTGTTACTGTATCAAATGGAATTTTTTTCCTGATTTCTGTTTCTGGTATTTCATTGTTGGTGTAACAAAAATGCCTTTGATTTCTGAATATTGCCTTTGTTCCTCTTTTGCTAAATTCACTTATTAGGTTGAATAATTTTTTTGTGGAGCCTGTGGGATTTTCTATGTACACTATCATGTCATCTGCAATTAATGACAGTTTTGCTTCCTCCTTTCCAATTTTGGTGCTTTTACATCTTTTTCTTGTCTGATTACTGTGGCTAGGACTTTCAATACTCTGTAGAATAGGAGTAGTGAAAGTGGACATCCTTGTCTTGTTCCTGATCTTAGTGGAAAAGATTTTAGTTTTTGCCCATTAAGTATGATGTTGACTGCAGGTCTCTTGTATGTGGCCTTTATTGTGTTGAGGAATGCTCCTTCTACTCCCACTTTGCTGAGCATTTTTTATAAATAGGTGCTGTACATTATCTAATGCTTTTTCCACATCTATTGATATGATCATGTGATTTTTGTCTTTGATTTTGTTTATGTGATGTATTACATTTACTGATTGTGAATATTGTATCATCCTTGCAACCCTGGGATGAATCCCACTTAGTCATGCTGTATGATCTTTTTAATATATTGCTGAATGTGGTTTGCCAATATTTTGTTGGATTTTAGTGTCTATATTCATCAGTGACATTGGCCTGTAGTTTTCTTTCTTTGTTGTGTCTTTATCTGGTTTTGGGATTAGGATGATGCTGACTTCATAAAAGAGTTTGGGAGTCTTCCATCACTTTTGATTTTTTGGAATAGTCTGTGAGGGATGAGTGTTAGCTCCTCCTTAAATGTTTTGTAAAATTTTCCCTGTGAAACCATCCAGTCCAGGGCTTTAGTGTGTTGGGAGTTTTTTATTATTGCTTTGATTTTGTCTGCTGTTATTGGTGTGTTCAAGCTTTCTTCTTCTTCTTCATTGAGTTTTGGAAGATTATATTTTTCTAGAAATTTGTCCATTTCATCTAGGTTTTCAAACTTCTTGGCATATTTCTGACAATCCTTTGTATTTCTTTAGTATCAGTCATAATCGCTCTTTCATTTCTGATTGTGTTTATTTGCGTCTTCTCTCTTTTTTTTCTTGATGAGTCTGCTTAAAGGCTTGTTGATTTTGCTTATCTTTTCAAAGAAAGAGCTCTTGGATTTATTGATTCTTAGAGTTGTGCTTTTAGTCTCTGTGTCATTTAATTCTGCTCTGATCTTGGTTATTTCCTTCCTTGTACTTGCTCTGGGCTGTGTTTGTTGTTGTTCCTCAAATTCTTGTTGGTGTATGGTTAGGTAGTTTATTTGAAATGTTATTATATTTTTTAGGCAGGCTTGTTTCGCTATGAACTTTCCTCTCAGGACGGCCTTGGCTGTGTCCCATAAGTTTTGGTTTGTTGTATGTTCATTTTCATTTGTTTCTACAAACTTTTTGATTTCTTCCTTGATCTCCTTCTTCACCCATTCATTGTTTAATAGCACGCTCTTCATGCTCCTTCTAGTTTCATGCCCTTGTAGTCTGAGAAAGTGCTTGATATGATTTTCATTTTCTTGAATTTGTCGAGGCTTTTTTTGTGTCTCAGTATGTGATGTATCTTTGAAAATGTTCCAGGTGCATTTGAAAAGGATGTGTATTTTGCTTGTTTGAAATGAAAGATCATATATGTAATCAGTTATGTTTTTTTGATACAGTTCATTGTTCAATGCCACAATATCCTTGTCAATATTTTGTTTGTAACATCTATCCATTTTTGACACTGAGGTGTTAAAATCCCCTAGTATAAGTGTGTCGCTGTCTATATCTTTCTTGAAGTCCTCCAAGATTTTCCTTACATGTTTGGGTTCTCCTATTTTGGGTGAACATATTTTTATAATGCTTATGTCTTCTTAATCGATTCTTTCCTTCAGTATTATGAAGTGTCCTTCTGGGTCTCTTTTATGGCCTTTGTTTTGAAGTTTATATCTTTATATATATAAGTTTTCTACTCCAGTTTTTTTTTCCTGTCCATTTGCTTGGAATATTTTTTCCAACACTTCACTTTCATTCTGTGTCAGGTTTTTTTCTGAGTTGGGTCTCTTGTAGTCTGCAAATGTGTGGGTCATGTTTTCTTATCCATTCAGCTACCCTATGTCTTTTGATTGGAGAATTTAATCCATTTAAATTTAAAGTTATTACCGATAGGTACTTATTCATTGCCATTTTACTACCTTTGAACCTATGTTCCTTTCTCTCTCTTTTTCTTCCTCTTCTTAAAGCCATCCTTTTAGTATATCTTGCTGTGCTGGATTGGTGGAGGTGTATTCTTTCAGCCTTCTTTTGTCTGAGAAACTGTATATTTTGCCTGACATTTTAATTGAGAACCTTGCTGTGTAGGCCTTTCCTTTCATTTCTTGGAATATTTCTTGCCATTCTCTTCTGGCTTCTAGTGTTTCTGTTGAGAAGGCAATTGCTAGCCTTATCCGTGCTCCCTTGTATGTTACTTCCTATTTTTCCCTTGATCCTTTTAAGATTCCCTCTTTGTTTGAATTTTGCTGTTTCAATTATGATGTGTCTTGGAGTAGGCCTCTTTGGGTTCCTCTTGATTGGGACTCTTGGTGCTTTCTGGACTTGTGTGACTTTTTCTCTCATCAAATTAGGAAGTTTTCCATCATTACTTTTTAAAACAGGTTTTCTATCCCTTGGTCTTCTTCTCCTTCTGGTATCCCTATTATGTGGATATTATTATGTTTCATGTTGTCTTGCCATTCCCTTAAACCCTCTTTATTCTTTTTGAGCCATTTTTCCATTTTTTGCTCTTTCTGGGAATTTTTTCTATCTTATCCTCCTGCTCGCTGATTTGGTCCTCTGCCTCACTGAGCCCACTTTTATTCCTTCTACTGTATTTTTCAATTCAGAAATTGTAGTGTTCATTTTCTCTTGTCTGCTGTAGATACCTTCTATGTCCTTTTTCTTGCTGATAACAGTTTGCAGTAAGTTTCTCATAGTTTCCCTTTAGTTTTGGTAATTCTCAGTGAGCTCATTGAGCTTCATTATAACCATTGATTTGAACTCAGTATTTGATAGTTGACTTGCCTCTATTTCGTTTAGCATTCTCTCTGAGGATTCCTCCATTCCTTTCAATTGCAGGTTGTTTCTTCATCTTCTTATTATTTGTGAGACTCCTTTTGTGTGTCTCTGCTTCTTAAATTGATCTGTTTTGACTTCCTGACTTTGTGGTATGAAGTTTTATGGTAGGAAACCTGTGGGATTCAGTGGCGCTGTCTCCTTGATCTGCTAAACCTGATGCTCTTCGGATGCCCTTTATGCCATTTATGTTGGTTCTTTGGATGTAATTGGGTTTTGATTGTTGTTGGGTCTTTCTTTGGTGTGTCCTTCCCCCTAGCTGGTTGACTGTGGGTCACTCTGCCCACCATGTCCTATATGCTGGGTGCAGGCAAAGTCAGGTTGTGCTGAAGCTGATTCTACTGTGTGTCTGAGATTATAAGGCTTCTCTTTCACTGTTGTTCAGTTGTTTTTTTCTGTGTGAATTCTCCACAGTTTAGTTGTTATTCTAGATTGGTCCTGGGAGGAGGTTAGTGTGGCTTTTTACTCACTCCTCAGCCATATAGCCTCACTGGTATCTAACTTCTTTTCACTTGTTGGTTTTATAATTCTCTCTTTACCTTTAACCTTTGGCATTTTAATTATGATGTGTCTTGGAGAGGGCATCTTTGCACCCATCTAGTTTGGGACTCTCTCTGCTTCCTGAACTGGCAGGTCTATTTCCTTTACCAAATTAGGGAAGTTTTTTCACTACGTTTTCAAATAGATTTCCATTATCTTGTGCTTTCTCTTCTCCTTCTGGCACTCCTATGACGTGAATGTTAGACTGCTTGAAGTTTTCCCAGAGGCCACTTATACTATCCTCACTTTTTTGTATTTTTTGTTCTTCTTGTTCTGATTAGTTGTATTTTGGCTTCCTTATGTTCCAAATCATTTATTTGATTTTGAGCTTCATCCACTCTACTGTTGTTTCCTTGTAAATTCTTCATTATTTTAATTTGTGTATCCTTAATTTCTGACTGATTTTATTATGCTGTTGAGTTCCTCACTAAGTTCCTTGAGCATCCTTATAACCAGTGTTTTGAATTCTGCATGTGATTGTTTGCTTTTCTCCATTTCATTTAACTCTCTTTCTGGAAATTTTGTCTGTTCTTTCATTTGGGCCATGTTTCTTTGTCTACTCACTTTGGCAGCCTCCCTGTGTTAGTTTCTATGTATTAGGTAGAGCTTCTTTGGTTCCATGTCTTCATAATGTGGCCTAATATTGTAGGTGTCCTGTAGGTTCCAGTGGCACAGCCTCCCCTTTCACCCAAGCTGGGTACTCGAGGTGTGCCCTTTGTGTGGGCTGAATATACCTCCTTTTGTAGTTGAGCCTTGTTTGCTGTTGGTAGATCATGGGAGTAATTTACTCAGGCCAGTCAGGTGCAAGGACTGGCTGTGGCCACTGACAGCCACTGATCACCACTGTGCATCCTCCTGGAGGATCAGCTGTGCAGAAGCAGGGTGATGGTGCTCTGATGTTGTCTATAGGTGTCCACTGGGTGTGCTGGCCCTGAGGTTTTTTCAGTGGTGCTGGCTAGAGTCAGCCCCCACCTTTGTTTTGCTCAGGGCCACCCTGCCTGAGCTATAAAGCAATAGGATATGGCTGTTACCTGTGCTGGGCTTGGAGATTCACAGGTGAAGCCAATATGTGAATTTAAGCTGGCTGCTGCTAGTGCCACGCCTTAGGCTACTTAGCAAGAGGTATGGTAGCTGGGGGCTCACTGAGGCCAGCTGTTGCTTCTTTAATAGGATTTAAGAAGTTATGAAGCAGGAGCCAAGACCAGCCATTCTTATGGAAAAGCAGCTGGGGTGGGCCTGTAAATTGGGTGGAGCAGAGTCTCAAGGGATATCCAGGGTGGGTCAAACAGTGTTAGCCTGGTTGATGAAGTCTCAGATGTCACCAGCTTTCCAATTCTTTGGGGGGAGGGTTCAAAAAAGAAACATGGCCTCTGCTTGCCTTGAGGCAAGACACTTGAGTTTCTCCCTTTATACCACTGGTGCCTTTCAAGTTGCTACCCCAGTGCTAGAGCTCTGAGGGGGTGAGTCTGAGTAGATGAGTCTGTGTGTGGGTTCTTCACAAGGAACTGCTTGGGCTTCAGCAGTTTCTTCCACTGACTCAATCCCTGCTGGGTTTTGCAGCTAGAAGTTGTGGGGACTTATCTTCCTGTCACTGGAACCATGGACTGGGGTGCCTGGTGTGGGGCTGGGACTCCTTTCTCCTTAAATATCCCTCCTGATTTTTTATCCACCACGTGTAGGTGAGGGACAAGCCTGTTCTGTGTCTGTGCTCCTCCTACCAGTCTGGATAGATGTGGTTTCTTTAATTCTGTAGTTGTCAGACTTCCATTCAACTCAATTTCTGATAGTTCTGAGTGATAACTGTTCTGTATTTCCATTTTAATTTTGATATGGTTGTAGGAGGCAGTGAGCCATGTCTGCCTATGCCACCATCTTGACTGGAAATCTATCTATTTATTTTTAATTGCATTTGTTGTGGTGACATTGGTTCACAAATTCATACATGATAGCCATTCTAACAGGTGTGAAATAATATCTCATTGTGGTTTTGCTTTACATTTTCCTTACAATTAGTGGTGTTACACATCTTTTCATGTACTTAATGGCCTTTGGATGTTTTCTTTGAAAAAATGTTATTCAGTTCCTCAGCCTATTTTAGACGAATTGCTTGGGTTTTCTTGCTATTATGTTATATAAGTTCTTTATATATTTTGGATATTAACTGTTTATCTTATATATGGTTTGTAAAATTTTCTCCCATTCTGTAAATTACCTTCTCATTTTGTTGATCCTTTTGCTGTACAGGACTTTTTAATTTGATGTAGTCCCACTTGACTTTTGCTTTAATTCTTTGTGCTTTTGGGATTTAAAAAAAAACATCTTTTAGATGTTTTGCAACAATCATTGCAAAAAATGACATCAGGATCTTCTCTTTTCTTCTAACCATATTATGATATCAGATCTTATGTTTAAGTATTTAATCCATTTCAGGTTACTTTTTTGGGAGTGCTATAAGATAGGATCGAATTTCATTCTTTTGAATGTGATTGTTTTCCCCAGCACCATTTATTGAGGGGACTGTTCTTTCCCCATTGGGTATTCTTGGTGTCCTTGTCAAATATTAGCTGACTGTATATGTGAGGGTTTATTCATGAACCTTCTGTTCTGTCTCCTTGGTTTATGTGTCTATTTTTACACCAGTAATATACTGTTTTAATTATATACAGCTTTGCACTATAGGTTGAAATCAGAAAATGTGATGCTGCTGGCTTTGTTTATTTTCTCAAGATTGTTTTGGCTACCTGGGGTCTTTTGTGGTTCCATAGAAATTTCAAAATTTTTTATATTTCTGGAAAATTGTCATTGGAATTTTGATGGTGTTCCATTGAGTCTATAGATGCTTTGGGTAGTATAGACATTTGACAATATTAATTCTTCCAGTGCACAAATATGGGATGTCTTTTCATTTGTATGTGCCATCTTTGATTTCTTTTAACAGTCTTTTAGCTTTCTTTATACTGATTTTCCACTTCCTTGCTTAAATTACTCCTGGTATTTTATTTTTTGATGCTATTGTAAATGGGATTGTTTTCTTTTTTTTCAAATATTTCATTGTTAGTGTGCAGAAATGCAACAGATTTTTAAATAGATTTTATTTATCTATCTTTAGAGAGAAGGGAAGGGAAGGAGAAAGAGAAGGGAGAAATATCAATGTGTGGTTGCCTCTCATGTGACCCCTACTGGGGACCTGGCCCATAACACAGGCATGTGCCCTGACTGGGAATCAAATCAGTGACCCTTCACCCTGTTGAATAGCACTAAACCCTCTGAACCACACCAGGCAGGGTGCTATTGATTTTTGTATGTGGACTTTATATCTTACAACTTTACTGAATTCTTTGCTTAATTCCAACCGTTTCTTGGTGAACTCTTTCGGATTTTCTGTATATAATATCATATCATCAACAAATCAAGACAGTTTTACTTCTTCATTTACAATGTGGATGTTTTTTATTTCTTTGTCTTGCCTAATTGTTTTAGCTAGGATTTGCAGTACTATGTTGAAGTAAAGTGGTAAGAGTGGGCAACATTGTCTTTTTTCTGATCTTAGAAAAAAAAGCTTCCAATCTTTCAATATTAGAAATGGTGTTAGCTGTAGGTTTTTGTATATGGACTTCATTTATTTATTATTTAATTTTTTTTACATTTTTAAATTTTAATTGTTGTTCAAATAAAGTTTTCTGTTTTTTACTCTCATCCCAGCCCAACACCCCAGTGCTCCCCACCTCCTTCCCATTCCCCCCCACCCCTAGTTTTTGTCCATACATCCTTTATACTTGTTCCTGTAAACCCTTCCCCTTTTCCCCTGAAATTCCCTCCCCTCTACACTCTGGTGACTGTCAGCCCGTCCTCTACTTCAGTGTCTTTGGTTATATTTTGCTTCTTTGTTTGTTTTGTTGTATAGGTTCCTGTTAAAGGTGAGATCATATGGTATTTATCTTTCACCAACTGGCTTATTTCACTCTGCATAATGCTTTCCAGTTCCATCCATGCTGTCACAAAGGGTAGGAGCTCCTCCTTTCTTTCTGCTGCATAGAATTCCATTGTGTAAATGTACCATAGTTTTTTGATCCATTCATTTACTGATGGGCATCTAGGTTGCTTCCAGCACTTGGCTATTGTAAATTGTGCTGCTATGAACATTGGGGTGCACAGGTTCTTTTGGATTGGTGTTTCAGGGTTCTTACGATATAATCCTAGCAGTGGAATTGCTGGGTCAAAAGGCAATTCCATTTTTAGTTTTCTGATGAAGTTCTATACTGTATTCCATAGTGGTTGTACCAGTCTGCAATCCCACCAACAGTGCACTAGTGTCCCCTTTTCTCCATTACCATTCTTCAACACTTGTTATTTGTTGCTTTGCTTATGATGGACATTCTGACCAGTGGGAAGTGGTATCTCATTGTGGTTTTAATTTGCATCTCTTTGATAGCTACTGATATTCAACATCTTTTCATGTGCCTCTGGATACTGTGTATGTCCTCCTTGGAGAAGTGTCTGTTCAAGTCCTTTGCCCATTTTTTAATTGGGTTGCTTGTCTTCTTAGAGTGGGATTGTGTGAGTTCTTTGTATATTTTGGAGATTAAACCCTTGTCTGAGGTATCATTGGCAAATATGTTTTCCCATGAAGTTGGTTCTCTTTTTATTTTAATGCTGTTTTCTTTAGCCATGCTGAAGCTTTTTATTTTGATGAGATCCCATTTGTTTTTTCTTTCCTTTATTTCTCTTGCTCTAGGGGACATATCAGTAAAAGTGTTTCTGTGTGAAATATCGGAGATTTTCCTGCCTATTTTCTCCTCTAGGATTTTAATGGTGTCATGGCTTATATTTAAATCTTTTATCCACCTTGAATTTATTTTTGTGTATGGTGTAAGTTGATGCTCGAGTTTCATATTTTTGCACATAGCTGTCCAGTTCTCCCAACACCATTTGTTGAAGAGGCTATTTTTACTCCATTTTATATTGCTGTCCCCTTGGTCAAATATTAATTGACCATAGAGACTTGGGTTTATTTTTGGGCTCCATGTCCTGTTCCATTGGTCCATGTGCCTGTTTTTATGTCAGTACCAGGCTGTTTGGATTACAGTGGCCTTGTAATAGAGTTTGATATCAGGTATTGTGATCCCTCCTACTTTGCTCTTCTTTCTCAAAATTGCAGCAACTATTTGAGGTCCTTTATGGCTCCATATAAATTTTTGAAGTGTCTTTTATATGTCTGTGAAATATGCCATTGGTATTTTAATAGGTATTGCATCAAATGTGTAAATTACTTTGGGTAGTATGGACATTTTGATGATGTTAATTCTTCCAATCCATGAACACTGTATATGTTTCCATTTATTTGTGTCTTCCTTGATTTCTTTCTTCAGTGTTGTATAGTTTTCTGCATACAGATCTTTTACCTCCTTGGTTAGGTTTATTCGTAGGCACTTTTTTTTTCTTTTTGCTATATTGAATGGAATTTTTTTCTTGATTTCTGCTTCTGCTGTTTCATTGTCAGTATACAAAAATTCCTTTGATTTCTGGATATTGATTTTGTATCCTGCTATTTTGCCAAATTCGTTTATTAAGTTGAGCAGTGTTTATTTTTTGAGTCTATTGGATTTTCCATGTACACTATCATGTCATCTGCAAACAGTGACAGTTTTGTTTCCTCCTTTCCTATTTGGATGCCTTTTATTTCCTTTTCTTGTCTGATTGCTGTGGCTAAAACTTCCAATACTATATTGAATAAAAGTGGTGAAAGTGGTCAACCTTGTCTTGTTCCCAATCTTAGTGGAAAACATTTTAGTTTTTGCCCATTGGGTATGATGTTGGCTTTAGGTCTCTTATATATGGCCTTTATTATGTTGAGGAATGCTCCCTCTATTTCCACTTTGCTGAGTGTTTTTTTATCATAAATGGGTGCTATACTTTACCAAAGTCTTTTCTGCGTCTATTGATATGATCATGTGATTTTTGTCTTTGCTTTTGTTTATGTAATGTATTACATTTACTAATTTGCAAATATTGAACCATGCTTGCATCCCTGGGATGAATCCCACTTGGTCATGGTGTATCATCTTTTTAATGCATTGTTGGATGCGGTTTCCCAATATTTTGTTGAGGATTTTAGCATGTATGTTGATCAGCATTATTGGCCTGAAGTTTTCTTTCTTTGTTGTGTCTTTATCTGGATTTGGTATTAGGATGACGTTGGTTTCATAAAATGAGTTCGGGAGCCTTCCATCATTTTGGATTTTTTGGAATAGTCTGTGAAGGATAGGGGTTAGCTCTTCCTTAAATGCTTTGTAGAATTCTCCTGTGAAACCCTCTGGTCCAGCGCTTCTGTGTGTTGGGAGTCTTTTGATAACTGATTCAATTTCATTTGCTGTTGTTGGTTTGTTTAGGCCTTCTGCTTCTTCTTCACCAAGTTTTGGAACATTATATTTTTCTAGAAATGTGTCCATTTCATCTAGGTTTTCAAATTTCTTTGCACATAGTTCTTCGTAGTAATGGCTTACAATCCTTTGTATTTCTGTGGTATCAGTTGTAATCTCTCCTCTTTCACTTCTGATTGTGTTTATTTGGTTCTTCTCTCTTTTTCTTGATGAGCCTGCTTAAAGTCTTGTCGATTTTTGTTTATCTTTTCAAAGAATCAGCTCCTGGATTCATTGATCCTTAGAATTGTGCTTTTAGTCTCTGTGTCATTTAATTGTTCTCTGATCTTGGTTATTCCCTTTCTTCTGGTTGCTCTGGGCTGTCTTTGTTGTTCTTCCTTGAGTTTTTGTAGGCTTAGGATTAGGCTGTTTGTTTGATATGTTTCTATCTTTTTAGGTAGATCTGTATCACTATGAACTTCCTTCTCAGGACTCCCTTGGCTGTGTCCCATAAGTTTTGGTTTGTTGTGAGTTCATTTTCATTTGTTTCAAGAAAATTTTGATTTCTTTCCTAATTTCAATCTTGACCCATTCATTATTTAATAGCATGCTACTTAATCTCCATGATTTTTAGTGTTTTTGGTTTTTTTCCTTGGCATTGGTTTCTAGTTTCAGTCCCTTTTGATCCAAGAAGATGCTTGGTATAATTTCAATTTTCTTGAACTTTTGAGGCTTGTTTTGTGTCTTATTATGTGGTATATGTTTGAAAATATTTCATGTGCATTTGAAAAGAATGTGTATTTAGCTTCTTTGGGATGGAGGGCTCTATATATATCAGTTAAGTTCATTTCACCCAGCGCATTGTTCAGTGTCACAATATCTTTGTTGATATTTTGTTTGGAAGATCTGCCCATTTTTGACAGTGTGGTGTTAAAATCCCCCTACTATAATTGTGTTGCTGTCAATATCTTTCTTGAAGTCCTCTAAGATTTTCTTTATGTATTTGGGTGCTTTTATGTTGGGTGCAGATATATTTACAATATTCATATCTTGGTGGATTCTTCCCTTGAGTATTATGAAGTGACCTTCTGGGTCTCTCTTTATGGCTCTTTTTTGGAAGTCTATTTTGTCTGATATGACTATTGCTACCCCAGATTATTTTCCCTGTCTGTTTGCTTGGAAAATTTGTTTCCAGCCCTTCACTTTCAGCCTGTGTAGGTCTTTATCCTGAGGTGAGTCTCTTGTAGGTAGCATATGTGTGGGTCATGCTTTCTTGTCCATTTAGCTATTCTATGTCTTTTGATTGGAGCATTTATGTTTAAGGTTATTATTGATAGGTACTTATTCATTGGTATTTTCATACCTGTGTTCCTCTCTCCCCCCCTCCCTCTTTTTCTCTCTCTCTCTTTTCCTTCCTTTCTTTAAAGCAGTCCCTTTAGCATTCTTGCAGAGCTGGTTTGGTGGAGGTGTATTCTTTTAGACTTGTTTTTGTCTCAGAAACTTCTTATTTGGCCTTCTATCTTGATTGAGACCCTTGCTGGGTAAATTAGCCTTGGTTACAGACCTCTGGTTCTCATTTCTTGCAATATTTCTTGCCATTTTATTCTCGCTTGGAGCATTTCCATTGAGAAGTCAGTTTCTGGCCTTATTGGGCCTCCCTTTTATGTGACTTCCTGTTTCTCTCTTGCTGCCTTTGGTATTCTCTCTTTGTTTTGAAATTTTGCCATATTAATTATGATGTGTCTTGAGGTCAGCCTCTGTGGGTTCCTCTTGATTGGGACTCTCTGTGTTTCCTGGATTTGTGTGATATTTTCTCTCATCAAATTAGGGAAGTTTTTCATCATTACTTTTTCAAATAGGTTTTCTAATCCTAGGTCGTCGTCTTCTCCTTCTGGTATCCCTGTTATACAGGTATTATTAAGTTTCATATTGTCTTGCAATTCTCTTAATCCTTCATTCTTGATGAGCCCCTTTTTCTTGTCTTGCTCTTTCTGTGTGTTTCCTTCTACTTTGTCCTCCAATTCACTGATCCGATCTTCTGCTTCATTGATCCTGCTTTTCATTCCTTCTACTGTGTTCTTCAATTCAGAAATTGTATTCTTTATTTTCTCTTGGCCCTTGTTGATAGTTTCTATTTCCTTTTTCATGTTGATATAGGTTGCAGTGAGTTCACTGCTACAGTTAGCTTCCCTGCAGTTTCTGGTAGCTCATTGTGAGCTCATTGAGCTTCCTGATAATCATTGCTTTGAGCTCCATATCTGATTGTTAAGTTGCCTCTATTTCATTTAGCATCCTTTCTGAGGCTTTCTCCTTTCCCTTCATTTGGGGATTATTTCTTTGTCTTCCCATTGTTTGTGAGACTCTTCTTGTTAGCCTCTGCTTCTCAAATTGACTTGTTCTGGTTCCCTGGGTTTATGGTATGAACTTATATGGTAGAATACCTGTGAGAATCAGTGGTGCAGTCTCCTTCAGGTATCCTGGTGTTCACAGCTTCCATCTACTCTTTTTTGTGATCACTTGTAAGGGTAAGGCAAAATGGTTTAAGACAGCAAGAGAGTATTCTATGATATTTACAGTAGCAGCCAGTAGCAAAAAGATAGGGGATCCTTTGGCTATGTATAGTGTTAACTGTGTTTTTCCACCCAACTAGGCACTTTTTAGAAAGGATTGAAAGAAGATAAGACTCTTGTTAGAGAGGGAAGGATTGTGAGTTGGATCTAGAAAGTAGTGAGGTTGTGGGAGGTCATATTTTGAGGTAAGGTGAGAGTAAAGGATAGTAAATAGGTGTAGAGTGTGAGAGAACAGAGTTAACCATTACAGTAATAGAGTTCAGGAAACTGTGAAGTGAGCTAAGATCTGGGAGGAGTGTTGTGAAGTATTTACAATTTTATGGAATGGTTATTATTTACAATAATATTAGAGCAACAACCATATGACAGAATCTATGTGATCTGGATAACAAGAATAGGGAGTATAGGACCTTAAGTAGTGTGCTAAAGGAACACAAGTGATGTGAAGGACAGTAAATTAGCACTACACTATATCAGAGAGAACAGGGGAAACCTGTCAAAATAGACAATATAACCAGTCAAGCAATGAAGACTATACAGAAAGGAGTACAAAAATACTATTAAAATAAAAGATGTAAGAATAATGAAAAATAATAATAATAATAATACAAATATGCAACAACTTGCAGGTTCTTGTAATAGCAAAGTGAATTTTGTCTCCATGTCACAGCTGTTGTGATGCCCCCTCTTTGGGTCCAACTCTGGTCTTTTCACAGTTCCAGGTTTTGTTTTGTTTTTAGTCTCACTTGTGGGTATTTAAAAAAAAAGGAAGTAAAAAGGAGGAAGAAGAGATTAAATTGGAAAGAAAGGAATAAAACAAGAACGAAGGAAAGAAAGGAAGAAGGTATTTAAAGATAAAAGAATAAAAATTTAAAAAATAAAAGATTTCTTAAAAAAAAAAGACAAAAAACAAAAACAAAAAAAGACCTTGTTGGTTTCAAACTGGCCAAACTGCTTTTTCTGGTCTTGCTGGCTGAGGGGCGATTGGTATGGCTTTTCTCCCTTCCCATTCTGCACTCAGCCTGTCTTGTGCCCACTCTCCCCACAGCTAGTCTGATGCCTCTCCCCAGAGCCTTGGATGTCGGATTCAAGTCTTCCTGAGAGTGCTCTTTTCCCTGGGGTTACTACTGTGTACTAGGGTGCAGCACGTGGTTGCTCAGTCTGGCTGTTTCAGTGCCGTGAGCTTGGGTGTGCACCCTTCCTAATGGTATGGAGGTGCACAGGACCTTCTGCGCAATCTTCCCTGCCACCTCGGGATTGCTCCCCTGCTGGTTGGGGAGGAGGCCGAGCGGCTGATACCAGAGTATTCCCCAAACAGTTTTTCTTTTTGGGAAATTGCCCCTACTCAAGCCTGAGGGTCTGTATAACCCAATTCTCCAGACAGACCAGTCATTATCCAGGTCAGTGCTCTACTCTCAACTCTCCCAAGCCAGTGTCCGCAGACTCTGTGGGTGATCCTCTCTCTGCCACTTCAAGAAACCAGGTCTCTCCCAGTGCCCTTTAAACCTTGATTGGCCAGGGAGGGAGAGAGCAGTTGACTGGGCTCTCTCCCAATGACTCTGAGGCAGGCCCAGTGGCGGGTGCCTGGCCTGGGGCTGCAGCTGCCCTGGTTCCGGAGCTGGTCCCTGGGACCTTATTGACCTGAACCATTCTCCTTACCATCTGGTTTTTCAGCGTCCGCTACAATTTTTGGTCTCTTATTTTCATATGCTAGGGTACTGTTTGCTCTATTCTTCCATAGATCAGCTAGTTTTTTCTCCCATGTGTAGGAGGAAGTGGAATCTGCTCCCTCCTACCCTGTTGCCATCTTCCTCTCCTATTATGGACTTTATTATATTGAGGTATGTTTCTTATATCCAACTTGTTGAGGATTATAATTTTTATTATAAAAATTTCCATTCTGTGTTTATTTTCCCTTTAAGCAAACTAAAGTTGTGTCTGTTTGACTATGATAGAATTGGTGGTAGCTGAAAGTTGTTGGTGCTCCTTTCTCCAGAACTGTTAAGAGTTATCAGTGGGATAGGCAGAGGAGGATAAAGTGGGGAAAATTGGGACAACTGTAGTAGAATAACAATAAAAAGTGATTTAATAAAAATAAATAAGTGAAGCTCTGGCTGGCGTAGCTCAGTGGATTGAGCGCGGGCTGTGAACCAAAGCATCGCAGGTTTGATTCCCAGTCAGGGCACATGCCTGGGTTGAAGGCCATGGCCCCCAGCAACTGCACATTGATGTTTCATTCTCTCTCTCTTTCTCCCCCCTTCCATCTCTAAAAATAAATAAATAAAATCTTTAAAAAATACATAAATAAGTGAACAAAATTTTAAAATGTTACTTGGGTATAAAAGGGTCATTTTTTCAGGTCTTATGCTGGGTGGGGATATTTCAATCTTTAGGTTACATAAAGTTGCATCACCTTCACGTAGAAAAGGCTCAAATCAAAGTGACTGCTATGACTTTCCTTCTTATGTTGTGTCATATACATTCATTCTTGTTTAATACTGCTGAATCATCCTGCCAACTGAGCACCTGCATCATGGAGCTAGATACAGAGCCAAGCTATGGTCTGAATTCCAAAAGCAGCAGCCAGCACCCCTTGCATGAAACCAAATCTGGAACCTTATTTCCTGAAATAGATTACTGTTATAGCTTTCCCATCTGCCAATTATAACACACAATTTGTAGTTAAAGTTAGAATTTCTCAGCAGCCATGCCTAAGGGCTTCTGGGGCGCTCTTAAAATCAGTGACAAAAAGTGACAGGGTGAGAGAAGCTTGCCTAGGTCTGTCATCTTTATTTAATGTCAGCACATTGTTGAACTGCAAGAAGTTAGAGTATTGTGGCAAGAGAATGTTCTTTTCAGAAGGTTCGTTCATATGTTTTCATTTCAGACAGTGTGGCTCTATAGGTGCTGGAATTGGAAGGGACAAGACATAAAATCTGCTGTTTTTCTTCATTTATTCATCTCTGCTCAAATTTGACTTCACATTTTCATTAAAAATAAGACTGTAACAAGAGGTTGTACTCTTCAACTTCATCATGTTGGTGACCCTGAAATCACAGAAATAGGGAGAATGTCTAAACCTAATTTATCACATTAGGGCTGAAAAGTGAAGAAGCAATGATATGCCTTCTTATTTCTAGAGGGTACTACTGAGAGCAACTGAAGATTTCTTCTTTAAAGGATTACAATATACTGGTAAATTGACTAGAAGGTCTCCTTCTAGTGCTGCTGGAAGAACCTCTGGGTTAGGTACCTGCCCTGGTATGGCTGAGTTTGCTTCTTATGGATGTTCTACTCTGAAGGAGCTCTTGGATTATTCACTGGTGCTGGCAGGTTCTGAAGAAGTTATCCAAACTTCTCCATAGAGTTGGGGAATGCCCACATATTAAATATGATGGGCTTGTGGTTTGATGACCTTGATACAGCTCTTTCATATAATGGTTAAGAGCTTGGGTTATAGAGTCAGATAATCTGTATTTGAATGCTGGTGTTGCTATTTTCCACCTGTGTGAACTTGGGGCCATTAACTTCTTTGACTTTTGGATTTCTCGTCTGCCAAATTTGGTATATGAGTTAGGGTTCTTTAGAAAAGCAGAACTACAAGAACCAACAAGATACACACAAATATAAAACAAATTATCATTTGTCTTTGTAGTTGGCAGTTGGCATCTTTGGGTGTTCATTGGGAGTTTGTGACATTAGGCAGAAAATGAGAGAAGAAAATGCTTTGTAGCCATATAGGTTGACTATTTGTGATGGCCTTATTCCATTACTTCTAGAGTACCTCATTTATCTTACAGGGCCAGGAAATAGATACCAGGTATTAGGATAAAGACAGCTTTAAAAATTAACAATCTAATCAAGGTTGAGGAAGGTAGCTACAACCTCCAATGAAGGTTACAGATTTCTCTGAGTAGATAAGAAGTCAGAAATGGTATCCCTTCAACTCACAAAAGAGCACCTGTATAAAGAGCACAGATGTGGAAACCTGGTATAGTAACTGTGAAAGGGCCTCATTGTAAATTCTCTTAAATTTGAAGACACTAAAACACTTTAACTTGATGCATCTACTTAAATCCTTTGTACAATTATCATTTTAGATGGGAATTATAAGGCTGACTTGTTAGTCCAATTAGACAAATTTCTTAAATATTACAAGTGTATAAATACCAAATATGCATACTCTTTAATTAAAAAAAATCAAAACATATAACTCTTAAAGATTTATGTTTTAATTCTAAGTATTCCTGGGGTTAAAAGAAGCTTATTCCTGTGGTAGACTGAATTCTAAAATGATTCCCAAGTGACCCACAATCCTTGTATAATCCCCTCCCCTTGAGTGTGGGTGGAACTTGGAAAAATAATGAGATATAATCTTTGTGATTAGGTCATTAATCAACTGATTTTGAGCTAGTCAGAGCAGATTCCCAGATGGGCCTTCCTTAACCAGGTGAAACTTTAAAAGAAGGTGAAGCATCAGAGAAATGTGCTCCTTCTGGCTTTGAGGATGTAGCTGACCTCTGGCCAACAGACCAAAAAAAAAAAAAAAAAAAACAAACCCTGGACCTTGACCCTACAACTACAAGGAGTTTGATAATGCCAACAACTAGTAAACTTTGAAGAGGACCCTGAGCTTTAGAGATGAGAACCACAGCCCTAGATTTCATCATACTGGTATCCTGAATCAATCTGTGCCTGAACTCCTAATCCATGGAAATTGTGTAATAGAAAACTAATATTTTTTTTCATAGTGGCCTGAATTTTGCCCTCTCCACCCCAAATATGTTGACTATTTTGAAGCATAAACCCTTGATACCTGTGAGTGTGAGTTTATTTCCAAATCAAGTTAAGAGGAGGTTATATTGAATTAGGGTGAGCCCTAAATCTGATGACTGGTGTTCTTACAAGGAGAGGAAGATTTGGAGACACATATACACACAGGGAAGATGGTCAAGTGAAGATGGTGGTAGAGGGAGTAAGTAACTAAAACCCAAGAAATGGAGAGGGGGAGAAAGGGGTAAAAGGTACAGGGAATGAGTAACATAAATGGTAGGTAGAAAATAGACAGGGGGAGGTTAAGAATAGTATAGGAAATGGAGAAGCCAAAGAACTTATATGTACAACCCATGGACATGAACTAAAGGGGGGAAATGCAGGTGGGAGTGGGTGTACAGAGTCAAGGAGAATAAGAGGGAGGAATGGGACAACTGTAATAACATAATCAATAAAATATATTAAAAAATAAAGCAGAAGGAATGGCAAAAATTGCTGGCAATCACCAAAAGCTGGAAGACACAAATGAAGATTGTTACCTAGAGCCTTCAAATGGGTAACATGGCCCTGCCAACATTTTGATTTCAGACTTCTGGACTCCAGAGCTTTGAGAAAATAAATTTCTGCTGTTGTAAAGCCACCCAGTTTGTGGTAGTTTGTTACGACAGCCCTAGAAAACTAATATACCCCCTGCAGAAACATTTATACCACCTCAAGTAGAGACAAGACAGATGTGCACTGACCTATTTCTTATAGTACATTGCTAGGCCACACTTTCCAGTTGTCCTTTATCTGAAGGGGCCATGTGACTAGTTCTTGATAATGAATTGTGATCAGAGGTGTTGTGACACTTCAAATCATTGAGTTAAAAATTGATGTGCTCTGACTAGGCTCTATTTTTTTCTTGTTCCGTAGTGACCTTGGAGACCATGGGTTAAGATGGCAGCCCCTCAGATTAAATGAACCTGGATCACTAATTCCCTCTTTGGAGGATAGCCCTAGGCCAGGAACATCTGCATTGGACTTTCCATGAGAGAGAAAGAAACTTGTGTTAAGCTGGTAGGATTTGGAGGTTTGATTATTGCCTCATTACACCATCCCAAATATATTTTGACAGCTGATATTGTATAGCTAGGATGGAAAATCTGGAGCAGCAGCCAGACTGGGCATTTTTTTTTTTCATAATCCCAACTGCCAAGCTGAGCCCCCATTTTATACTCATAGTGTTTTATATTATATACAGACTGGAGATTAAGAGATGATCACTGCATTAGTCAGGATTGTCCAGGAAAAAAACCCTACATCTATATATTTATATTTATCTAAACTATCTATATCTATAATCTATATCATCTATATCGAGAGAGAGAGTGAGAGATTTATCATGAACAATTGGCTCATATGATTTTGAAAGCTGAAATATCCCACAACCTGCCATCTGCAAACCAAAGACCCAGGAAAACTGTTGGTATACTTCAAACTCAATCTGAAGGTCTGAGAATCAGGCGAATCAATGGTCTAAGTCTCAGTCTAAGTGTAGGAGAAGTCCAATGTCTCAGCTCAACATTCAGGCAGAGAAGGGGCAAATTCTTTCTTCCTCAGTCTTTTGCTTTATTCAGGCCCTTAAGAGTTTAAATGATGCCCACCCACATTTGAGGAGGGAAATATGCTTTACTGAGTCCACTGATTCAAATGTTAATATCCAGGAACACCCTCATAGGCATACCCAGAAATAATGTTTAGCTAAATATTTGGGTAATCCATGATCCAGTCAAATTGACATATAAAATTACTCTTCACAGTCTTATAGCCCATGACTGGTTTGTGCCCAATTATTATCAAATTATTCCATCTACTCAGAATCCTACAAACTCAGGATGCCCCTTCAAAGATGGATTTTAAATTATATTTATTTGTTTTTAAAAAGATTTTATTTATTCATTTTTAGAGAGGGGAAGGGAAGGAGAAAGAGTGGGAGAGAAACATCAATGTGTGGTTCCTTCTCACATATCGTCCACTGGGAACCCCACCTGCAACGTAGGCATGTGCCCTAGACTGGGAGTAAAACTGGCAGCCCTTTGGTTCACAGTCTCACACTCACTCCACTGAGCCGTACCAGCCAGGGTGAATATTAAATTGTAATACCTCAATACTTGAAAGTATTAATGTTTAATTTTAAATACTTTGAATTTTACATAATTCTGCAATTCCTATCATTTTCAATGGAATTCGTACAGATTTTCAAAAGACTTCTGGAAGAATGTCTCAAGGATTTATACCTAGTTTTAATGACATTATACTGACATGTTTGGATATTTTTTATTTTAATTTTTTATTGTTGTTAAGGTACAACTGTCCCCATTTTCTCCCTATTGCTCTCTGCTGCCCCATCACACCTGCTCCTAAAGACAATCCCCACCCCATTGTCCTTGTCCATGTTGTTTGACTTGACCCTTCCCTTTCTTTCCCCCTATTATAGCCATCACCCCTCCCCTCTGGTCACTTCAGTTTGTTATTTATTTCCATGTCTGTGGTTCTATTTCACTCATTTCTTTATTTTGTTGATTAGGTTCCACATGTAGGTGAGATCATATGGTATTTGTCTTTCACCACCTGGCTTATTTCACTTAGAATAATAATCTCTAGTTCCATTCATACTGTTGCGAAAGGTGGGAGTTCCTATGTTCCTTCTGTTGCACAGTACTCCATTGTGTAAATGTACCACAGTTTTGTGATCCACTCATTTACTGATGGGCACTTAGACTGTTTCCAGCACTTGGCTATTGTAAATATCGCTGCTATGAACATTGGAATGCATAGGTTCTTTTGATTTTTTGTTTCATGATTGTTAGTGTAAAATGCCACCACCAGAATTGCTGCATCAAAGAGTAGTTCATTTTTAGTTTCTTGAGAAAATTCCATATGGTTTTCCACAGTGGCTGCACCAGTCTGCATTCCCACCAACAGTGTACTAGGGTTCCCTTTTCTACACAACTCTCCAACACTTGTTGTTTATTGATTTGTTAATAATGGCCATTCTGACTGGTATGAAATGTTTTCTTATTGTGGTTTTAATTAGCATCTTTCTGGCTAGTGATGCTGAGCATCCTTTTGTATACCTATGGACACTCTATGTGTCCTTTTTGGAGAAGTATCTGTTCAGGACCTTTGCCCATTTTTTAATTGGATTTTTTGTCTTCCTGGTGTGGAGTCATGTGAGTTCTTTATATATTTTGGATATCAAACCCTTGCCTGAGGTATCGCTGGCAAATATGTTTTCCCATATGGTTGGTTCCTATTTTATTTTGCTGATGTTTTCTTTAGTTGTGCAGAAACTTTTAATTTGATGTAGTCCCATTTGTTTAACTGTCCTTTATATCCCTCGCCCTAGGGGACATATCAGTGAAATATTGCTGCTTGGGATATCTGACACTTTCCTGCCTATGTTCTTCTCTAGGACTTTTATTGTGTCATGATTTATATGTAAGTCCTTTATCCACCCTGAGTTTATTTTGGTGTATAGTTTAAGTTGGCTGTCTACTTTCATATTTTTTGTATGTTCCTGACCAGATCTCCCAACACTATTTATTGAAGAGGCTGTCTTTCCTCCATTTTATTCTCCTGTCCCCTTTGTCATATATTAATTGAGCATAGACACTTGAGTTTTCTTCTGGCCTCTCTGTTCTGTAAGAACAGACATTGGTCTATATTTCTGTTTTTACACCAGTACCAGACTATTTTTTGTTTAACATTTTATTTATTAATTTTTATAGAAGGAAAGGGAGGGAGAAACAGAGGGAGAGAAACATCAATGTGTGGTTGCCTCTCATGCTCCACCAACTGGGGACCTGGCCTGCAACCCAAGCATGTGCTCCAGATTTGGAATTGTACCAGCAATGCTTTGGTTCACAGGTTGGTGCTCAATCCACTGAGCCACACCTGCTAGGGATGTACCAGACTATTTTGATTGCAGTGGCCTTATATTATAGTTGATATCAGGTATTGTGATCCCTCTTACTTTGTTCTTCTTTCTCAAAATTGCTGTGGCTATTCAGGGTTGTTTATGGTTCCATATAAATATTTGAAATATTTGTTCTATATCTGAGAAATATATCATTGGTATTTTGCTAAGGATTGTGTTGAATCTATAGATTGCTTTGGGTAGTACGGACATTTCAATGATGTTAATTCTTCCAATACATGAACATGGTATATGCTTCCATTTGCTTGTGTCTTCCTTAATTTCTTTCTTCAGTGTTGTGTAGTTTTCTGAGTACAGTTCTTAACCTCCTTGCTTAACTTTATTCCCAATATTCCATTTTTCTTGTTGCTATAGTAAATGGGATTTTTTCCCTAATTTCTGTTTCTGTTATTTAATTGTTGGTGGACAAAAATGACTTCAGTTTCTGAATGTTGACTTTGTATCCCACCATTTTGCCAAATGTTGGGAACCTCCCTGCCTGGTTTCAGAAGCTGTAACCCACCATGGCTAAGGCTGAGTAAAGAGACCTTGGTACCATAAGCCACTAAGGAGACAAACCGTATCTTCCTAGTAAGGGAACCTCCTCTGCCCCCTTTTACTTCACCCTGATTGGCCCCAGGTGGATGACTGGTTAGCCAATGATGGGTAAGATTCCTCAGGGGAAGGATGACCTAAGACAGTCATGGTCATGAAGGGGCCCTAGGGGAAGGACTTGGGAAGCTATAGATAAAGGGGGTGGTGGACCCTTGCCCCTTGGCTTTGACCTAGCCTGAGTCCTCATTCTGTCTGCTAGAAGTATCCTAATCTTGGCTGCCTTACTTCGCCTGCCTGACTTAAGTCTGAAACAATGCCAGAGGTGGACGTGGCCCTGTGCTGGAAAGGATGGGTTCCCTAGAGCAATTAGGCCTAAGAAAGAATGCATAAAATCCTGTGAAACCTACTTTGCAAATACCCTCAATTTAAATGATAAGGGTCCACGCATAGAATGAGTTTGTTTCCCCAAAGTTTTATGACCCTTTAGCTATCTGACCCTGACTCAGAATAAGCCCTTATAGTTCTTTGAATGTTATTTATTGTTTCATCATTACTACCTGAAAATGACTGATGAATTTTACCTGTATCCCTGTGCAAATTAAACCCAATAAAAGCCCATTGAGGAACAGGCTCCTGTCCCTTCGTTGAGAGATCAGCCACTTTTCCTCCCCAAGCAGATCATGTCTTGGTAGACTTATTCTCATTTGTGACAGAAGAGAATTTTGCTTTTCACAGCCAAATTCACTAATTAGGTCCAGCAGATTTTGGTGGAGCCTATAGGGTTTTTTATGTACACTATCATGTCATCTGCAAACAATCACAGTTTTGCTTCCTCCTTTCCAATTTATATGCCTTTTATTTTTTTTTTCTGTGTGATTGCTATGTGTAGGACTTCCAATACTATGCTGAGTAGAACTGGTGACAGTAGACACCCTTCTCTTGTGCCTAATCTTAGGTGAAAAGCTTTTGGTTTTTGCCTGTTAGGTATGATGTTAGGTGTTGGTTTCTTCATATGGCCTTCATTATGGTGAGGTATGCTCCCTCTACTGCCACTTTACTGAGTGGTTTTTATCATAAATGGGTGTTATATTTTGTCAAATGCTTTTTCAGCATCTGTTGATATGATCATGTGATTTTGTTAGTTTATGTAATGTTATGTTTATTGATTTGTAAATATTGTACCATGTTTGCACCCCTGGGGTGAATCCTATTTGATCATGATATATGATCTTTTTAATGTATTGCTGGATCTGTTTTGCCAATATTTTGTTGAGGATTTTAATATCTATGTTCATCAGTGATATTGGCCTGTAGTTTTCTTTCTTTACTGTGCCTTTACCTACTTTTGGAATTAGGATGATCCTTGAATCATAAAAAAAGTTTGGGAGTCTTCCCTCTTCTCAGATTTTTTGGAATAGTTTGAGCAGGATAGGGGTTAGCTCTTCCCTAAATGTTTGGTAAAATTCTCCTGTGAAACCATCTGGTCCAAGGCTTTTGTGTGCCAGGAGTTTTTTTTTTTTATTACTGCTTCAATTTCACTAGCTGTTATTGGTCTATTCAGCCTTTCTGCTTCTCAATTCAGTTTTGGAGGATTATGTTTCTAGAAATTTGTCCATTTAACCCAGGTTTTCAAACTTCTTGGCGTATGGTTGTTTGTACTAATTTTTTACAATCTTTTTTTATTTTTGTGGTATTGGTTCTAATTTCTCCTCTTTCATTTCTGACTGCATTTATTTGGGTCCTCCTTTTTTTCTTAATGAGTCTGGTTAAAAACTTCTTGATTTTGTTTATCTTTTCAAAGAACCAGCTCCTGGATTTTTTGATCCTTTGAATTGTTCTTTTGTCTCTATGTCATATAATTCGACTCTGATCTTGATTATTTCTTTCCTTCTACTCACTCTGGGTTTTGTTTGTTTTTGTTCCTCCAGTTGTTGTAGATGTGGGGTTAGGATGTTTATTTGAAGTGTTTCTACCTTTTTAAGGTAGACCTGTATGGCTATGAACTTCCCTTTCAGGACAGCCTTCACTGTGTCCCATAGGTTTTGGGCTCTTGTGTGTTCATTTTCATTTGTTTCCAGAAATTTTTTGATTTCTTACTTGATTTCACTGTTTACAAATTCATTGTTTAATAACATGTTATTCAGTCTCCATGATTTTGATTGTTTTTGAAGTTTTTCCTTAAAGTTGGTTTCTAGTTTCAAACCAATGTGATCCAAGAAAATGCTTGATATAATTTTAATTTTCTTGAGTTTGTTGAGGCTTGTTTTGTGTCCTATCATGTGGTGTATCTTTGAAAATGTTCCATGTGCATTTGAAAAGAATATATTTTCCTTCTTTGGGCGAATGTTCTGTGTCTATCAGTTAAGTCCATTCGATCTAGTGCATCATTCAGTGTGACAATGGAAGATCTGTCGATTGTTGACAGTGGGGTGTTAGAATCCCCTACTCTGAGTGTGTTGCTGTCTACATGTTTCTTGAAGTCTTCCAAGATTTTCCTTATATATTTATGCGCTCCTTTACTGGGTGTATATATATTTACAATGCTTATGTGTTCTTGATGAATTCTTCCCTTCAGTATTATGAAATAACCTTCTCTGTCTCTTTTTATGGCCTTTGTTTTGAAGTGTATTTTATCTGATATAGGTATTTGCTATGCCAAATGTTTTTCCCTGTCATTTGCTTGGAATATTTTTTTTCAACCCTTCACCTTCAGTCTATGTAGATCTTTTGTTCTAAGGTGGGTATGTTTTCTTATCCATTCAGGCACCTTATGCCTTTTGATTGGAGCATTAAATCCATTTACATTGAAAGTTATTATTGATAGATATTTATTCAGTGCCATTTTACTCCCTTTGTACCTGTGTTGTTCTCTCTAACACTTTTTCTTCACTTTTTTAAAGCAGTCTCTTTAGCATGTCTTGCCATTCTGGTTTGATGGAGATGTATTCTTTTAGGTTTCTTTTGTCTGGAAAACTCCTTATTTTTGCCTTCCATTTTATTTTATTATTTTTTTTATTCTTGTTCAGTTACAGTTGTTCTTCCTTTCCCCCACTGTTCTTCCATTTTAATTAGAGCCTTGATGGGTAAGGGATCTTGTTGCAGGTCTTTGCTTTTCATTACTTGGAATGTTTCTTGCCATTACTTTCTGGCTTGTAATGTTTCTGTTGAGAAATCAGCTGCTAGCCTTCCTGGAGCTCCCATTTAGCTTACTATGTGTTTTTCCCTTGCTGCCTTTAAGATTCTCTCTTTGTCTTTCTATTTTGTCATTTTAATTATGATGTGTCTTGGAGTGAGTCACTTGGGTTCTTCTAGATTTGGTCCCCCTGCACTTCCTGGACTTGTGTGACTTTCTCTCATCAGTTTAAGGAATTTTTCTGTCATTACTTTTTCAAACAACTTTCCTGTCTGTTTCTCTTCTTCTTCTCTTTCTGGTATCACTATTATATGGATATTATTATGTTTCATATTATCCTGCAGCTGCCTTCACCTCTCTTCATTATTTTTATTCTTTTTTCATTTTTTTTTTGCTCTGTCTAGGATTTTTTTCTACCTTGTCCTCCAGCTCACTGATTCAAGCATCTGCTTCATCTAACCTGCTTTAAATTCCATCTACTGTGTTCATTTCTGATATTGTATTTTTCATTTCCTTCTGTCTCTTATTGATATTTTTTATCCTTTTTCATGCTGGTGTAGCTCACAGTAAGTTTCTTGTAGCTCCCCTGGTATTCTTTGAAGTTTTCACTGAGTTTCTTGAGCATCCTTATAATCATTATTTTGAACTTGATGTCTCATAGTTGGTTGCCTCAATTTCATTTAGCTTTCTTTCTGGGGATTCCTTCTTTCTTTTTGATTGTGAGTTGTTTCTGTGTCTCCCCATTTTAGGTGACTCCTCTTGTTTTTTTCTGCTTGTGATATCTATCTTCTTTGACTCCCTGTCTTAATGGTGTGATCTCCTATGGTGGGAGTCCTGTGAGACTCAGTGGTGCAGTCTCCTTGATCGTCTCCACTTGATGCTCTTGCACTGTCCTTTATGCCTTCTATGTGGTTGTAATTGGGTTTTGGTTGTTTTAGGATTATTCTTTGGTGGCTTCTTCCCTCTGGTCGAGAGTCATTTCACCCTCTACATCTTGTATACTGTTGTTCATGTACTGCCAGAACAAAAATCAAACAGCCCAGGAAACAGACCTACACTGCAAAGATATCCCCCATCCACTATTACACTATCAACAGCCAATGCACCAATATTAATAAAGGTGTAAAAAGATTAAGACTATTATAAGAAAGGAAACATGAATATGAGATGACTAACTGAAAGAAAAGAGATTTTGTGAGGGTAGAGTATGGGCAATAATAAGAGTAGAGAATAGAGAAAAGGCAAAATGGGCAAGAAGATAAAATGTACTGCATAACTGGAAAAGGGAGGAGAGAAGGTGGAATGGAGTAAGAGAGGAGAAGCGTGTAGTATTAGGTTAAAATCAAACTTTAAAGAAAATATATACATTTGTAAATATCTAGTGAGATAAACAGACAACTATTTTTATATATATACTCTATATAAATATATATGTATATATAAATATAAATATAAATATAAATATAGCCCTGGCTGGTGAGGCTCAGTGGATTGAGTGTTAGCTCAGAAATCACAAGGTTGCTAGTTCAATCCCTAGTCAGGGCATATGTGTGGATTGCAGACTGGGTCACCAGTTTGGGGCATGAAAGAGGCATCTGGTCAATCTGTCTTTTGCACATCAATGTTTCCCAACTGTCCCTCACTTCCCAACTGTCTAAAAATAAATAAATAAAATCTTTAAAAAATAATATGGCCAATTGCAGAAAAATCTCCACCACAGAGATGTCAACAATCAATGAACTAAGATTTACATAGGTGAAATGGCAATAAGAAGGCACAAGGAAAGAAATAAGAGCTTAAGAGATGTCTAGAGGAAAGAGAAGTATTTTGAGAGGATAGAGGGAGAAGGAATACTAAGAGTGTGGGATGAAAAGGAAGCTAAGAAAAGGAAAATTAACATTTGAAATGAAAAAAGGGAAGGGCAGAAGGAAGGCAAAATGGAGTAAAAGAGGGAAACAGTGAAATTTGAGATTTGAAATACGAAGATAGTTACTATCTAGAAATAAGATTGAAGAACTGTTGCAACAACCACCTTATCTACTACCTGTTAGCAAAGATTGATAAAGGTGGAGAGATAATAAAACTGTTTTAAGAATGGGCAAAGGAATGTGAGATGGCTAATGACAATCACAAATGGTTTTGAGAAGCTGAAGGGGGGAGCAATAGTAATAGTGTGGAATAGAAACAAGTCATAGCAAGAGAGAAAATAGAATTAAAAACAAATATATGAAGGAGGAAGGAGGTAGTATGGAGTAAGAGAAGGCAAAAGCAATATATGAGATTTGATATAAACTACATATAAAACCTGGTGCCATATTATGCCCAAACTTGAAAGATATGAAATGAATGTTAAACAGCTTTGTAGGAGAGAAGATAGTGTCTTGTTGCACCTGTCTGTATATTCTCTGCTTTGCTGGGTTTAGTAAATCGGGGCCAAGGAGTTGTGGAACATGTAGTGGCTGGTGAAGGGCCTTTTTCTCCTTTCCCCTGAGGAAATATATGCAGCAAGAGACCCCTGAGCCTGAACTCACTGCAACTCTGCCAAGCCTATAATCCTGCAGGTGGGGGTTGGGTTCCCCTAGCTAACTGTAGCAGATCTCAGGCATTCAGCTCCTGCCTTCCAAACCCAAGCCTGTTGCTCTCTCACAGGAAGTTCAGCCCAAATTCTCCACTCTGCTCTGCCCTCAGTTTGTGAGCTGAATTGTTTGGGTCCTCCCATTTCTTCAGTGTATTCTCTGCCTTTGAGTTTTTGGTTAGCAAAACTACTATGTTCCCACCCATGTGCACAGGCCTGTGCATCCAGGTCCCTGCCATGCCTTGGGTATGTCTCAACTCCCCTTTTGAAAGAATTTCTCTATGGCCCCCATATTGTAGCACAGATCCCTTGGGGTTCTGTACCCCCTGTGCTCCTCCTCCCCCAAAATCACACAGTTTGTCACAGTCAGGGCTAGCCACCTCCTTACAGAGCCTCTGCCAATTTTAGAAAAAGTTTCCTTCTGAATCTTTCCTAGATGGTGTTGGGAAGATCCCCTCAGCTGTACTATAATGCAAGGCGGTGATGGTGTGCTGTCCCTGCTCCCTCCAGAGTTTTTTAGCCTTGGGCATGCCTGTTCCTGCCTTGCTGTTTCTGGAGCCTGCACCTCTCAGGTCTTCTCTCACCGCTCTGGTAGCTTGCAGGTCGTAAGCTGATATACAGCCGCCTTGACTTAGTTCAGCCAGCAGTGTTGGGCTGGGCAGTGGTGGTGGTCTGCCTAGAAAGCCCAGGTCATTGGCTCTCAGTACACCTAGAAAGCCCTGCCCATCAGCCTCTGGGAACCCTGCAGGCAGGCTGGTTCCTGTGTACTCCTGTGTACTCTCCATGCTCTCCTCTGCATATGCTCTCACTCACAGACAATTTTACTCACTCTCCACTCTGCAGTCTGACTACAAATCTGGTCAATACCTGAGAGCAGATGAATGGAGCTGCCTGCCACTTTGCCTCCATCTTGGATCTACCCATGTTTGGATATTTAAGAGAGCTTTAAGATTCAGTATACTTTTAATTTAATTTATTATATTTATAGCAATTAATTAAGTTCTGGGAAGATTTTGTTTGTTAGTAAGATATTTAAGGGGTTTAAAAAGTAAATTGAAAGTTTTAATTTATAAAGGTACTTAATTAAATAGGACCAATCATCAATCAATAGGGTCTGGATAAGTGATCATTAAACTTTACTAGACTTATAAATAAAATAATGAGATTTGTAGGTTGAACTTAAAAACTAAAGGAAAAACTGGGTTTGGAATTTGGAACAAATAAATAAACCATTTATATTAAACCTGCTCATTTAATACAAATTATTTTATGCAAACAAAACAAAATATATTATACATTAAAAACAAAAACAAATGAATAAATCTGCTACCATGCCACATAGAAGATAGCTTCTAATGTGCTATGTGATGAGCAACCATTCAGTCAGGATTTTGAGAGTACTGTTTAGAATAATAATAATGGGCTCTGGTCAGTGTCAGGGGAGCTTCTCAACAAGGAAATATTAACTTTAGTGCACATAAAACATATGGTGTATTTAGACTAGAATGATCATCAGGGATGTTTGTTAAAAAATCAGATCATCTTCCAGTCAAGATAGAGGCATAGGTAAATATGACTTGCCTCCTCCCACAACCACATAAAAATTACAACTAAACTATAGAACAACAATCACTCAGAACCATCAGAAATTGAGTTGAATGGAAATCTGACAACTATGGAATTAAAGAAACCGCATCCATTAGACTGGTAGGAAGGGTGAAGACACAGAGACAAGAAGATGCAGAACAGGCCAGTCCCTCACCCACATGTGGTAGAATAAAATTTGGGAGGGATATCTCAGGAGTGAGGGGTCCCAGCCCCACATCTGGCTTCCCAGCCCAGAGTTACAGTGCCATGAAGATAAGTCCCCATAAGTTCTGGAGGTTAAAAGTCAGTGGAGATTTAGTTGGTTGAAGAAACTGCTGAACTCCCCAGCAGTTCTTCCTAAAGAATCCACACAGAGACTTACTCTGTCTCATTCTCTCTAGGCTCAAGTAACAGGGCAGCAGCTTGAAAGGCATGATTGGCATATGGGGAGGAACTGAAGTGTCTGGCACCAGGGCAAGAACTGGGGGACAGCTTTCTCCCAGACAGAATGGTAGGCAGAAGACACTATTCCTTTTCGAGTCCTTGTTCCACAGAGCCACAGAGCTGGCAGGAAACTGTCATATCTGATACTCCATTACCCTGGCTAACAATGTTTCCCTCACCATGATGATTCCCTGAGGCTCAGCCTCACCCAACATATGGATGTACGCAAGCTATTAACCATGGCTTTTCTATATAAATGGCTTGTCTTGGTGCATGCTTTATATCTTCCTATCCTCTCAAACAGGCAACAACCAGCCTCAGTGAACCACCAAGCCCCATACTTCTTGCTAAATAGCCCCAGCCTGGCACTAGAAGCAGCCAGCCTTGGTTCACAATTTAGCTTCACCTGGGAACCTCCAAGCCCAGCCCGAGGAACAGCCATCTGCAGATTGCTTTATAGCTCCTGTTCAGTGGCCCCAGTCAGAACACAGGTCATGGCTGGCTTTGGCCTGCACCACCTGGGAAACCCCAGAATCTGTGAAACTATTGGATAGCTACAGACCATGTCAGAGCATCACCACTCTGTCCCTGCACAGCTGATCATTCATGGAGGGTGGAACTTGGTGATCAGAAAGCCAGTCCCTGCAGCTGGTTGGACTGGATAAATCCCTCCCATTGACATGACAACAGCAACTAAGGCTCAATTAACTATAAGAAGAGGGTGTACTCACCCCACACAAAGGGCATACCTCAAGTACCCAGCTTGGGTGATAAGGGGGGCTGTGCCACTTATCCCTACAGGTACCTAATACATTAGGCCACACTACCAAGCAGCTCTACTTAATACATGGAAACAAACATAGGGAGGTTGCCAAAATTAGGAAACAAAGAAACAAGGCCTAAATGAAAGAACAGATCAAAACTCCAGAAAAAGAACTAAACAAAGTGGAGATAAGCAATCTATCAAATGCAGAGTTCAAAACACTGGTTATAAGGATGCTTAAGGAACTTAGTGAGGACCTCAGCAGCATAAAAAATATCCAGTCAGAAATGAAGGATGCACTAATTGAAATGAACAATTTACAGGGAAACAACAGTAGAGAGGATGAAGCCAAGAATCAAATAAATAATTTGGAACATAAGGAAACAAAAAAGACAACCATGCAGAACAATAAAAAGAAAAAAAAGAATCCAAAAAAATGAGGATAGTATAAGCAGCCTCTGGGACAACTTTAAAGGTCCAACATTCAAATCATAGTGGTGCCAGAAGGAGAAGAGGAAGAGGAACAAGTTAGAAATCTTTTTGAAACAAAATAGTGAAAGAAAACTTTCCTAATTTGATGGAGGAAATAGACATGCAAGTCCAGGAAGCACAGAGGGTCCCAAACATGATGGATGCAAAGAGGCCCACTCCAAGACACATCATAAATAAAATGTCAAAAGATAAAGAAAAAATGTTAAAAGCAGCAAGAGAAAAGAAGCTAGTTACCTACAGGGGGCTTGCCATAAGGCTGTCAGCTGATTTCTCAAGGGAAATTTTGCAGACTAGAAGGACTGGCCAGTAATATTCAAAGTAATGAAAAGCAGGGAACTTTGAATAATAATAAGAAGAAGAAGAAGGAGAAGGAGAAAAGCAAGGACCTACAGCTAAAATTGTTCTACCCAGCAAAGCTATCATTTAGAATCAAAGAGCAGATAAAGAGCTTCCCAGACAAAAAACTAAAGGAGTTCATCATCACCAAACCAGCATTGTATGAAATATTAAAGGGACTTATTTAAGAAAAAGGAAGAAGATGGAAACTACAAAATATAAAATGGCAATAAATACATATCTATCAACAATTGAATATAAAACCAAAGCAAACAAGAACAGAGATAGAATCATGGATATGGAGAGCATTTTGATGGTTGCCAGGTGGGAGGAGGATTCGGGGGAATGTGTGAAGAGATGAAGAGATTAAGAAGTACAAATTTGTGGATGCAGAATAGCCATGCAGATGTAAAGTACAGTATAGGAAATGGAGTAGCCGAAGAACTTATATGCATGAAACATGGACATCACAAAGATGTAGGGATTGTCTGAGGGAGTGAGGGGTGCTGAGTGGAGGGGGGTAAAAGGGAAAAATTGGGACAACTGTGATAACATAATCAATAAAATTTAATTAAATTAATGATTAAAAATCAGATTATGAATAAAAGTTTGTTCGTGGTCTTCTCCACTGTAGTTCTGATTTCTTGAATCTGAGATAGGATTTTTGGGATCCAGAGTGCTTAATGTAGTGTTTCTCAAAGGGTGGTCCATGGACCAACAGCATCAACTTGATTTATATATTTCTTCACAGGCAACAAAACAAAAAATCAGTAAGTGGGACTATATCATACTAAAAATGTTTTGTATAGGTAAAGGAAAAAATCCAAAAGAGAAAAAAGGCAACCTACAAAAAGTGAGAAAATATTTGCAAATCATCTCTTTGATATGGTGTTAATCCCCAAGATATATAAGAAACTTGTTCAACTTAATAGTAAAAGAAAACACTAATAGCCTGCTTAAAAATGAGCTAAGGGTACTGGCTGGTGTGCCTCAGTGGATTGAGTGCTGGCCTGCAAACCAAAGGATTGCAGGTTCAATTCCAAATTGGGGCATATGCCTGGGTTGCAGGCCAAGTCCCCAGAAGGGGATGCATGAGAGGCAACCACACATTGATGCTTTTCTCCCTCTCTTTCTGCCTCCCTTCCTTTCTGTCTAAAAATAAATAAAAATTAAATCTTAAAAAAAAATTGAGATAAGGACTGAAAGACACATTTCTCCAAAGAAAACATACAAATGGCCAACAGATATATGAAAAGATGCTCAACATCATCAACTATCAAGGAAACAAAAATCAAAACCACAAAGAGATATCACCTCATACCTGTCAATTATGACTATTATGCAAAAACAATGATAACAAGTGTTATTAGCGCATCTTGTTCATTGCAGCACTATTCACAATAGCCAAGAGGTGGAAACAACCTAAATGTCCATTGGCAGATGATTAGATAAAGATAATGTGTTGTGGAAGCACAAAAGAAAGAGAGGAAAAAAACTGTCATGGACATGAACAACAGTGTGGTGATAGCCAGGGCAAGAGGAAGTGGGGAGAGGTGGAGAAGGGGGTAGGGGGATAAATGGTGGTGGAAGGAGACTTGACTAGTAGTGATGAACACACAGGATAGTTCACAGAAAATGTGTTGTAGAATGTTGTTCCTGAAACCTGTATATTTTGTTAGCCACTGTCACCCCAATATATTCAATAAAAAGGAAAAATTGTGGTATGTACATACGATGGAATACCAATCAGTTTTTTTAAAAGAGGAAATTCAGGGGACAGAAGATGGCAACAAAGTAGGTGGGAGCCAAACCCACTTGCTTGTGCACCCAACTGGGACACCTAGCTGATCTCCAGAAAACAAAGTAAACAGCCAACAGAATCTTAGCTAATATGAAGTTTGGAGGCCAAAGTGTGCAGAGGGCACTTCAAAAGGGGCAGTAAGATTTTGTAGGTGGACAGGGAAAGTCCCTGGGTGTGGTGCCAGAAATCAAGGCTGCTGCAGGGACAACATTGGAGGAGAACAGGGTCAGTGATAGCAGCCTAGTGGCTCCCTCCCCTCCCAGGGCAAAGAAACCACCGACCTGTGCTGGGAGCAACTTGAATGCACAAAGTCCTTGGGGAAAAATAGGTTACACACATGTACCTAGCTGGCAGTGCACCTAAGCAGGGGCAGCAGTCACTGGGTGGCACAGTGCCAGAGAGTGAGGGGGATTCTGGTAGCACCTGGAGCTAGGAGAAGAGGTGGTCCATTACTGGCCATGACTGAGATAGAAACTTGACTTGCCAGAGAGTTGTAGTGTGTGAAAAGCCTGGCAGTGGCTCAGAGCTGCAGCAGTGCCCCTAGAGACTTTTTTCAAAAGGGGAACTGAGGCATGCTAGGTAAGGTCCGTGAGTGTGCAGCTGTCTGGCCAACAAGGATTGTGGGCATGATTTACTCCCACTCAGTGCACCCAGTGGATTTACCAAAGTGGTACAAAGCAAAGTGGTTTCTCGGTAACAGCCCAAGGCAATGGCACAAAGTAGAGTGTGGGCCACAGAGTGCTCTGAGGGCAGTGGCCTGGAAACTGTGCACCTGTGATTATTGTAGAACAGACTTAGCCCCTTTCCCCCTTGGCGGAACCACCAGAAAGGGAAGATTGAGCCCAATCCCCCACTGCAGGAACCTGGAAGTTCTGCAAAACTGGCTGGGCTGGGCAGACTTAACAACCAGCTGGGAGCTTTATTTTTTTTCTCCCCACAAGAGTAAGACATCAAGGCTAATGTTTAAATGGGCCCGTTTTGAACTCCCCACAGGGAGAAATAGTACACCGGGTCCTAGGGCCTTATTTCACTGAGGCCATCAAAACAGGAAGTTAACAAAGGGTACAACAATGTTGAATTCAGAGTGCCACCCAGACTTGATTGGCACACAGAGCTGCAGACTACACCAAGCAGGAGAGAGGTGACACTCTTACACAGATTGCCCCCTGCACCCTGTGAAACAGATGGCTATTTAAACAGAAACTATATATTATTGGGAATAAACTGGGACAGACTAAGATGGGAACTGTAGGGGCAGGGAGAAGAAACCCACAATTTTCCCAGAAAACTGAACAGTGCCTCCTAGGGGAGACACAGAGACCTCATGTTCTCGATCACAACAGAAGCTACCTCTAGAGACAGAGGAAGGAGATAACGCACTGTTGCTAGAAGATAGATGGTCCACCCAAGACCTGGAGCTGAGAGAAAGCCAGAGACAGATCCAGAAAGAAGCCAGAAGATGAACACCAATAGCTGAGACAAATTTCACCTAGCTCTTCATCAGAACTTGCATGTTTTTTTATTTCTCTTTCTTCTTTTCTATTTTTAGGTTTTTCTTTTTTTTTTAATTTGCCTTTTGTTTTTTTGTTTGTTTTTTCTCCCTTTCATATAGCATTTTAATTTTTCTTCTTTCACTTCACTTGTTTCCAAATAACTCACTACTCTTAGTCTTTTATTTTCTAATCTTTTTATTCAGATTATATATTTTTTCCTACTATTATTATTCCAAATTCCTCAGAGCACCCTTCCCTGGTCTTAATCCATTTTGCCATCTTCCTGACCTTTCTTACTGTTGTTGTAAACTATTTTCTTTCATACTACGCCATGTTCCTATCCCTTAGTCTCACTATTTCTCCTCTATCTAACCTCAGACAAGTGCTCTTCTTTCTTAAGTCAGCTCACATTCTTTTCCTCCTCTTGTAAGAGTCTTATTTCCTTTGCACTTTTATGAGCAGTGTCTAGTTGGGTGAAATATCATAGTTATTGCTGTACTAGTCCAAATGAACTCCTATTTGTTCACTACTTGTTTGTACTTTAAATCTCATAGGATACTCTCCCCTTTAAATCTCATAGGATACTCTCCCCCTGCCTTATTCTACTCTTCTCCCCTTTTGCCTTTAATCAGTTGAGTGAGAAATTTTAGTTCAATTTTTCCCCCTTCTCTTGGCCTGGGCTTTACTCCTTACTCATTAGTTTGTTTCCCCCATCCTCTCAAAAAAAAATTTTTTTTTACCGTAGACATCTCATATTCACTTTTCTCTTTTGCACAATATTCTTATTCCCATTCCACCTTTATTAAGCTTCATTCAGCTGTCATTGCTATAGACTGTGCTGTGGTTTTTCTGCAATTTTGCTCCCATTGGTCCAATACCTTTTTAATTTTACTTCTAACCTCATAGTATACTCTTCTATCTCTTAACCCATTTTTGACATCACCCTTCCATATTTTACTTAAATTTTGAATTTTGTTAACCCCCTTTCTTCACCTAGACTTTCATCCCTACTCTTATCAATTCTTTTCACTCTTACTACTCAATAATATTTTCACTTCTTTTAGTCATCTCATATTCCCTTTGTCATATCTTACAATATCTGCAATCTCTCTTTACTTTATTAATCTTTGCTCAATTGCATTTGAGATTGCTGATGTGGTGGAGGGTTCTTTTTGCTGATGTAGGTTTCATTGTCTGGTAATACTGCTTTGTTAACCAACAAAACTGTACAACAGCATAGAAGACAAGGTGGGAGTTATGACTACCAGTAAGCCCGCTGGAGGTGAGAACCCACCAACAAAGAAGCCACCAACAAGTGAAACGAAATACAACAAGAGAGCACACAAAAGAGAGAAATGGCAATCCTAGAGCATACAGACAAGCAGTTCAAAGAGACTGCACTGTTGAGTCCCACAGAACTCCTACCATAGAAGTCAATCCCAAGAAGATGGAAAGGCAAAGTAGAGTGTCCTGAGACAGAGAGACAAACAAAAAATAACCAAAATGGGGAGGCACAGAAAGAACCCTCAATCAAAAGGAATAGAAGAATCCCCAGTAAAAGAGCTAAATGAAATTGAGACAGGCAATCTATCAGACATAGAATTAAACAAAAATTATTGTAAGGATGCTTAAGGAACTCTGTATGAACTACAAGGAACTTAGTCGAAACTACAACAGCATGAAAAAGGAAATAGAAATTATAAACAAGAACCAGGATGAAATGAAGAATATAACATCTGAAATAAAAAATACACTAGAAGGGCCCTGGCTGGCGTAGCTCAGTGGATTGAGTGCGGGCTGCAAACCAGGCATCGCAGGTTCGATTCCCAGTCAGGGCACATGCCTAGGTTGCAGGCCATGTCCCCCAGCAACCGCACATTGATGTTTCTCTCTCTCCCCCTTCCCTCTCTAAAAATAAATAAATAAAATCTTTTAAAAAAATACACTAGAAGGAATTACAAGCAGGCTGAATGAAGAGGAGGACAGAATCAACGAGCTGGAAGACAAGGTAGAAAGAAATACCCAGGTAGAGCAACTGCATTTAAAAAGACTCAAAGAGTATGAGGATAGTTTAAGGGAACTTCAAGACAACATGAAATATAACAATGTTAGTATCACAGGAATACCAGAAGAAAGAAAAGGAGCTGGGGATAGAAAACTTGTTTGAAGGAATAATGACAGAAAACTTCCCTAACCTGGAAAAGATAAAGCCATACAAGTTCAGGAGGCACAGAGGGTCCCAATCAAGATGAACCCAAAGAGGCCTACTTCAAGGCACATCATAATCAAAATGCTGAAGTTTAAAGACAAGGGAGGATCTTAAAAACAGCAAGGGAGAAACAGACAGCAACATACAAGGGCTCCAATGATGCTAGCAATTGATTTTCAACAGAAACACTACAAGTGAGAAGGAAACAGCAAGAAATATTTCAAATAATGAAAAGCAAAGACCAGCAACCAAGGCTACTCTACCCAGCAGGCTATCATTTAACATGGAAGGTGAAATAAGGAGCTCCCAGGACAAAAGAAAGCTGAAAGAACAGACCTCCACCAAACCAGCATTGCAAGACATGCTAAAGGGATTGCTTTAAGAAGATGAAGGAATAGAGTGAGAAAGAGGTAGAAAGGGAAAATATACCAATGAATAAGTACCTATCAATAATAACCTTAAATGTAGATGGATTAAATGCTGTAATCAAAAGACAGGGTATCTGAATGGATAGGAAAGCATGACCTGCACATATGCTGTCTACAAGAGACCCACCTCAGGAAAAAAGACCTACACAGACTGAAAATGAAGGGTTGCAAAAAATATATATATATATATATTCCAAGAAACAGGACAAGGAAAAGAGAAGCTGAGGTAGCAATACTTACGTCAGAAAAAAATAGACTTCAAAACAAAGGCCATAAAAGAAACAAAGGCCCTGGCTGGTGTGGCTCAGTGGATTGAGCTCTGGCCTATGAACCAAAGGGTTGTTGGTTCGATTCCCAGTGAGGGCACATGCCTGGGTTGTGGGCCATGTCCCCAGTAGGAGGTGTATGAGAGGCAACCACACATTGATGTTTATCTCCTTCTCTTTCTCTTTCCCTTACCCTGTCTCTAAACTATATAAATAAAACCTTAAAAAAGAAGTTCACTTCATAATTCTAAAGGGAGAATCCATCAAGAAGTCAAACACTGTGAACATATATGCACCCAACAAAGGATCACCCAAACATATAAGGAAAATCTTGGAAGACTTCAAGAAAAGTATATAGAGCAACACAATTATATGGGATTTTAACACCTCACTGTCAACAATGGACAGATCTTCCAAACAAAGAATCAACAAGGATATTGTGACACTGAACAACACTCTAGATAAAATGTACTTAACTGATATATATATATATACAACATTTCACCCCAATGAAGCAAAATATACATTCTTTTTAAATGCACATGGAACATTTTCAAAGATAGACCAAGACAGGATACAAAACAAGCCTCTACAAATTCAAGAAAATTAAAATTATATCAAGCATTTTGTTGGATCACAATGGCTTGAAACTAGAAACCACCTTCAAGGAAAAGACTTAAAAAAATTAAATCCATAGAGACTGAATAACATGTTATTAAACAATGAATTGGTAAACAATAAGATCAAGGAAGAAATAAAAAAATTTCTGGAAACAAATGAAAATGAACATACAACAATCCAAAGCATATAGGACAGAGTGAAGGCAGTTCTGAGAAGGAAGTTCACAGCATTAGAAGCCTACCTAAGAAAGATAGAAAAATTCCAAATAAAGGACCTAACCCTACATCTATGAAAACTAGAGGAACAACAACAACAAACAAAGCTCAGAGTGAGTAGAAGGAAAGAAATAATCAAGATCAGAGCTGAATAGCATGACATAGAAACTAAAAGAATAATTCAAAGGATCAATAAATCCAGGAGCTGTTTCTTTGAAAAGATAAGCAAAATTGAGAAGCTTTTAACCAGACTCATCAAGAAAAAAAGAGAAAGGACCCAGATAAATGAGATGAGAAAGGAAAGAGGAGAAATGACAGCCGATACCACAGATATACAAAGGATTGTGAGAAATTACTATGAAAAACTATATGCCAAGAAGTTTGAAAACCTAGGCCAAATGGATAAATTTCTACAAACATATGATCCTCCAAAACTGAGTAAAGAAGAAGCAGAAAACCTGAAGAGACTGATAACAGCTGGTGAAATTGAAGCAGTTATCAAAAAAACTGCCAGCACACAAAAAACCTAAGCCAGACAGCTTCACAGGATAATTTTACAAAAAAAAAAAAAAAAAAATTAAGGAACAGTAAACCCCTCTCCTGCTCAAATTATTCCAAAAAATCCAAGAAGAAAGAAAACCCCTGAACTGTTTTTATGAGGACAATATTATCCTAATTCCCAAACCAAATCAAGACACAACAAAAAAGAAAACTACAGGCCAACGTCCCTGATGAACATAGATGTTAAATCCTCAACAAAATATTGGCAAACCAGGTCCAGCAATACATTCAGAAGATCATACACCATGACGAAGTGGCATTCATCCCAGGGATGCAAGGATGGTACAATATATGCAAATCAATAAATGTAATACATCTCATAAACCATATGACAAGCAAAAACTACATGATCATATCAGTTAATGCTGAAAATGCATTTGATAAAGTACAGCACCAATTTATGAGAAAAACAGTCAGCAAGTGGGAGTAGAGGGAGCATATCTCAACCTAATAAAGGCCATATATGAGAAACCTATAGCCAACATCATACTCAATGGGCAAAAACTAGAAGCTTTTCTTCTAAGATCAGGCACAAGACAAGGTACCACTGTCACCACTTCTATTCAAGATAGTATTGGAAGTCTAGCCACAGCAATCAGACAAGAAAAAGAAGTAAAAGGCATCTAAATTGGAAAGTAGGAAGCAAAACTGTCATTGTTTGTAGATGACATGATAGTGTACATAGAAAACCCTATAGACTCCACTAAAAAACTACTTGACCAAATATATGAATTTGACACAATGGTGGGATACAAAGTGAACATTCAGAAATTGAAGGCATTTTTGTACACTAACAATGAAATATCAAAAACAGAAATTAAGGGGGGAAATCCTATTTACTATAGCAATAAGAAAAATAAAATACTTAGGAATAAACATAACCAAGTAGGTAAAAGACCTGTACTCAGAAAACTACACAACACTGAAGAAAAAAATTAAGGAAGTCACAAAAAGATGGAAGCATATACTGTGTTCATGGATTGAAAGAATTAACATCATTAAAGTGCCCATACTCCCCAAAGCAATCTACAGTCAATGCAATCCCTATCCAAACACCAATGACATATTTTACAAGTATAGAACAAATATTTCAAACATTTATATTGCTTTCCCATTCTTTTGTGTCCCATAACATACTGCATTCATGCTCCTTGTAGAAATTAAAGGTGCCTGCTTATTGTTCTTTTCCCACTATAGTTATAAACTCCAAGAAGGCAGAGATGGGGTCTTGTTTGGTACTATATCTTTAGTGCTTGGCACAGTATTGGCAAGAGTAGGAAACAGTGACAGTAATTCAATGGGTGGCCAGCAAGATTCACAGTGTGCTGCCAGTGAGAAAATCACCTGTTCAAGTATCTTATGACTAAATGTAATCTTTTGTTCTCTGAGCCATACACAACACCACTTCCTTTTCTGGAATTTCAGGATGTCAGATAATCTTAAATGCTTGAAGTTGAATGTTGTGCTATTGTCACAGTCTCTTATTTCTTCAATTTATATCTTAAAGTTTTAAAAGAATATCTTCTGCCCTGGCTGGTGTAGCTCAGTGGATTGAGCGCAGGCTGCAAACCAAAGCATCACAGGTTCGATTCCCAGTCAGGGCACATGCCTGGGCTACAGGCCACGGTTCCCAGCAACCGCACATTGATGTCTCTCTCTCCCCCGCCCCCCCCCCTCTCTCTCTCTCCCCCTCTCCCTTCCCTCTCCAAAAAAGTAAATAAATAAAATCTTTTTTAAAAAAGAATATCTTCTCTCCCATTCTTTATTTGTTTCAAAAATATTTATGATAACTTTATGTGTTAGTAACCCCAGAATAATGATTATTAAATGCATATAGGTCATCAGTGCAGGATTTTGCAAACTGGGCTATGCACAGGTTGGGGTTCTCCAGGCAAGTCAGCATGCTTAAAGGTTTTGGATTTAGAAACTTTTAAAATATAAAAATAAATAAAATGAACATTAGTTATACCTGCTCCAGCTGAGTACTCAGATATAAAAATCTTTCATTTTCTGAGAACCCTAAAGAGTCAACTTGAGATTCACCTGAATTATTTGACATTGGCTCCTAAGAAATAGATATAAAATAGGCAAAGCACAGCATGTGGGGGGAAGGGGATTCAGATGTCTTTGTTGCCCATTCCCTTCAGGTCTGTGAGTAGGAAGGGCCCTGGTTTGTGTTCAGGGTCAGAATTCATAGCCCCAAAAAGAGCTGAAAGAACAACCCTCTGAACTTTACGCCATCCAGCATTCACATTGATGTGGCTTTGAGGCTAACAATGAAAAGCTAGGGTTAGATTTTCCAAATTGTGCCTTGTATAAATTTGCTTTGTGTATGAAGACTATTTTGAAAGTATATTTAGCCTTCTGGTAGTCTTGTGAAGTTTTAGCTTTAAAAATATTTAGCACATTTGGTGAGTAGAACTTCTGAAATAATTTACTTCTCTTTTTAGGCAACAATGTAATTTTTACTCAATAGCAATGTGTTATTTCTAAGGTAAACACTGCCTGTAAGTGAAAGAGAGCTGTGATCATGAATTCTGTGGAGCAACAAAACACAGTTTTTTTTTTTTCACTTGAACCAGATGAACATAACTACATGGACAGAGAAACATTTTGTAACTTCTAGAGCATATTATTTTGTTTCTCTAACATTTATTATTCATATTTTTAATTATCTCTTTCTACATATAATACAGGATCCAGCAGAAGTAATGCCATTGAGTGTGGTTGGTAGGGTACATGAATGTCTTGCATAAGATGGACAGCAATCTGAACACTTCACCTAAAATGTCATATGGAGTGTTTGATGTGATATTGTTATGTTACAGAATTACAAGCTTATGATTTTGCAATAAAAGATTTGGTATAAATTACCAGCTCACAAAAATGGGGCATTATTTGTGCTGGACCCTGTATTAACTATGGGTCACTAACATTAAAACACAGTGATTAAGAGCACAAACATCCTCTGCAGCCAGACTCTGGATTCAAATGTGGACTCCATTTGTATCACTAGCTATGAGTCCTTAGGTCTTTCAGAGCCTTGTTTTTCTCATTTATAAAAAGGGCATAATAATAGCACCTACCTCACAGAGTTTCTGTGTTATGCTATTACGTGAGTTGATAGGTTTATAAAATACTTATAGCAATACCTCACATATATTTAGCACTATAGAAGTATTAGATATTAAAGTCATTATTGCTTCATATATCACTGGAATGTTAACATTTGATCAAGACTCCATACATATGTATGTGAGGAAGGCATTTGTGTGTGTGTGTGTGTGTGTGTGTGTGCGTGTGTGTGTATATATATATATATGAATATATATATGAATATATATGTGAATATATATGTGAATATAGATATAATAGTCTGTCCAGGAAAAGTCTAGCCATTGTTAATATAATTAGTACAGTTTGAATGCCATCAATGTAACCTGGCAGCCAAAGAGAGTGTACAGGAATGTGCATGTGTGAACAATGATGACTTCACTGTACTACTCAGTTGGGGTGGTAGACACTGTTGAGTGAGCATATGTACTGTGTGGCCATCACATTCAAAATGACTAAGAGAGTAGAGCAATGGATCTGCATCAGGTTTTGCATCAGGCTTGAACATTCTTCTGCAGAAACTATTTGGATGATTCAGAAGGCCACAGCTATGGGCAACTGGTGATTGGCAACAAGCCCACTCATGCATCATGTCTCATGCAGAGTTTTTTTGTGAAACATCAAGTTACCCAGGTGACTCAGACCCCCTACAGCCCAGATTTGGTACCCTGTGACTTCTGGTTTTTCCCCAAACTAAAATCACCTTTGAAAGGGGAACAATTTCAGACCATCAATGAAATTCAGGAAAATACAACAGGGCAGCTGATGGTGTCTGGGAGAACTGTGTGAGGTTCCATGGTGCCTATTTTGAAGGGGACTGAGGCATCATTGTCCTATATACAATGTTTCTTGTATCTTATATCTTTTCCAATAAATGTCTCTTTTTTTATTATATGGCTGGACTTTTTCCAGACAGGCCTCATATATATGTTAGTCACAAAGACAGTGTCCCACAATTCTGTCATCCCCTGTACATGCACATTGCACCTCCTATCAAGAGGTAGAATCCATTTCCCCTTTCCTTGGATGTGAGCTGGCCTTACATTTTGCTTTGATATAAAATGTAGTAGAAGTGATACTGTGTTAGTTGTGAGCCTAAACCTTAAGAGGCTAGGCAACTTCCATTTCTGTAGGCTTGGAACCCAGCCACCATGTTGTGAAGAAATCCAGGCTATCTTTCTAGAGAGAAATAGATCATGTGGTCAGCCATGGAAGGTGAGATACCATGTAGAGAGAGAGACCATATGGAGAAGAGATGTTTCAGCCAAACTCTCACCAGCATGTAACCACATAAGTGACATTAACTGATAACATGTGGAGCAGTGTCTAGTTAGAATTTATTAAGTATGAGGTGGTTCATTATGCAGCAATAGATACTTGGTTTCATTTTATAGATAGATATGGATTAGCAGTTCTTTAATTGGGGTAATTCTTTCCCCATGCCAGAAGACACCTGGCAAGGGCTGGAGACATTTGGTTGTCACAACTGAGAATGGGGGCATGATGCTATTGGTGTCTAGTAGGTAGATACCAAGGATGCTGCTGCTAAACATCCTACAAGGCACAGGACAGTCTGACACAACAAGGAATTATCTGGAGCAAAATGTCAATAGTGTTAAGGTTGAGGAGCCCTGATATGGAGAGCTATAAGATGATAGATAAATGGTAGATGATAGATAGGTAGATAGATGATTGATAGATAGATGATAGATAGAATTGACAGTTATTAAAGTTGATATTACAAGCTGGGCTCCTAAGATTCAGTTTTTAAAAATTAAAAAATAAGTAAAAAGAGCACTGAAAATTAACATTGCTTCTCACAAGGGAAAGACAAGGTCCTGGTTAAGAAAGTTAAGTGTGATTAAGAATGGCTGCCCTGCATGAAATCACATGAATCATCTGGCTGTGGACACCATTGGTTGTGTCTCTGGCTCTAAATGACAGAGCCACACTGTGGTGGAATTCTGCTCTTGCACCCTCAATCTCTTTAACTCTCCTTAGTCTTGATCACAACCCATACGTTCCTTATACAGCAGCACAGCAGGGTACAGATCTGTCTCCATTCCCCAGTGCAAGCCTTCCAGCAGTTTCAGACTCAGCACAGGAATGCATTATTGGAGAAGTCATCTGGCCTGTTCCTAAAAGGAACTGTCACTGAAGGTTGAGCCTCTTTATAGGTGATGCAGCTTTAGTAAGGAAAGAGAGATTAATGAACCAATGTGAAAGGCCTGCCAGGGTACAGGACTGAAATGCTCTGGAAGCCACAGGACAAGTTAGGAAAGGGTGATGGCCAACAGAAAGCCATTGAGATCCAGCTATTTGGCAGACACCTAATGCTAGGGCAACCTGACTTTGTCATGTTAAAGACTGAGGAGTGTGCAGTCAGTTTCCTGACTACTTCCAGGCCTGGCCAGTGTATGCTTATGCATAAGACAGGAGACCTTCAACAAAAAATTGTAGAGGAGGAGATGGAAGGACCGTTGCTCCTTATGCAAAATTTTCTACTACCTCCCAGAACTCAACCAGGAGTAGAAGTTGGTTTTACCAATTTAAATGAGAGCTCATGATATTTTTCTCCTGGGCTTGACTTCCACTGGCTTGATTAAAAGGAACCCCTCAAATACCTCTTCCACAATGATCTAGCTCTGCATGTGTGGTGAGCAGCTGTTTGCTTCTTCCACTGCAGAAAAAAAAAAATCTAAGCTCTGATAGGGCACACTCTAGTAAAAATAACAGCTTTTCTCAAATTTAAGTAAAATCAACATTTCAGAAAGAAGGCTACCTTTTTCCTGAACTTTATATAATCACTATAATATCACTGCATTTCCCACACCACCCTCAGGATCAAATTGTTCCTATTTGATGGGGCTTTAGACTCATGAAATGAGTTTCCTAGATTCATATTAGTATTTTACATATTTTACCTGCTAGTAATTTGGGCTAATAAAAATTGCTGGAATCTAGCCCTGGCTGGCATAGCTCAGTGGATTGAGTGTGGGCTGTGAACCAAAGCATTGCAGGTTTGATTCCCAGTCAGGGCACATGCCTGGGTTGCAGGCCACGGCCCCCAGCAACTGCACAGTGATGTTTCTCTCTCTCTCTCTCTCTCTCTCTCTCTCTCTCTCTCTCTCTCTCTCTCTCTCTCTCTCTCTCCCCCTCCCTCCCTCCCTCCCCTCTCTAGAAATAAATAAAAAATCTTTAAAAAAAAGTTCTTTAAAAAAATTGCTGGGACCTTCAATAGACTTTTTTATATTTTATTTATGCTCTTTCTTCTGACCTGGGAGGTCCTTGTTGCTTGCATTTGCCAGATACTGGGTGATCCCATAGATTTAAAGTTGTTTCAGTACCATCATTATATCACACAACTGACCCTTTCAAAATAGCTCTCTGTCACCAAAAATACTCCTACATCTGATACTGAATAAGTTGTTTACATACTATTATCCAAAGCCAATCTGAATTCAGTTCCAATCATGCCACATTTTATAGCCAGCATATGGCAGCTTGGAGTTCAAAGATTGCTGTTGTACAGGATTTGCCCTAGAATCAGGGATCTTCTTCATTACTTACCAGACCACAAGACAAGCTGTACAGGTTGTTCCATCACAATGCTGGTTTCTACTCCCACATTAGGCTTTATTCTGGAATGCTCTTACCACATGAAGAATTTCATTGTTAATAAAAAATTTGTTTCTTAAAGTTCTCAAAGAGAAAGATAAGCACAAGCTTATATTTTCTAAGATATGATTAAGGTGATAAATGTTTAGATGCCTGTGTTTATCCAAACAATTTAACAGATATGCAGTAGAACATTTTATTTCAGTAAGATTTAAGTAATTAGCTAATATTCTGGAAATAGGTTTTTTGTTTTGTTTTGTTTTGTTTTTGGCTAGTCTTTAAGAAAAGAACTGACTGCTAATTCTCTCTCTGACTTCTAACCACTGAACCATTTGTTCAAGGTTGTCAGCTGAATGGATGTGGAAAATGTTCCATTTGGAGAGGTCAAAATTAAAACATAATTCATTCTCAGATTTACTCAGCTCTAGTGTAGAATTATCTGTTCCCATTTCTCTTAACTCTTGCCAAAAGAAGCAAAAAAATTGATATTCTGTTTTATTTTAGTTATATTCAGAGAATGGGTGAGTTAAGAATGTATCTGACAGCAAGCACACAATCAGCCAGAACAATGCCTAGAACACAGTAGGTGCTTAATAAGTATTTGACATTGAAACAACCTACTCGGTGACACCAAATTTGGTGGCAGACATGACATCAGGATGCCCAGTCTCAGAATATGCTGTCTGCTGCTTAGGGATTTTATTCTCACACATTGGTTCATTTTTACATGTACACATTTTAAAAAATGATTTAATCTATAATTTTAATATTCAGCTGATTGTTCATAATGTTTAATGACATCCTATTAACAAAGAAACACTTTTAGAAGGTTCACAGGGAAGTAACAACCGCTGATTTTCTCTCCCAGCACCTGATACAAGGTTTCTTGGTGGGGCAAATTGGATGACAGCTCTTGCTCACTTCCAGTGCCCACAGACAGTATCAGAAGGAAGGTATCTTTTGCTATAGCCTGATCCTCAAAATGATAATTTGACTGGCTTTAAGTATGATGAAAACAAGGTATCATCAGCATGGGTGACAGGAACTGATAGAGTCTGCTCAGCCTAAAACCATCTGTACCTCTGATTGGCTGCGCATGGCTGGAAGACTCCCTATCAGGATATTTTCCTTTAAGTTAATCATTGCTCTCTCTCTTGCTCTCTCTCTCCTCTAGAACCAGTGTAAATTTAGCTTTAGATGGAAGATCTCAGTGTCAGTGGTACCCGACCATGAGGTGCCAAATTTAATCAATAATCTCTAGTAGCAACATGGGGCAGGAACAGTTTAAGATCAACATAAGTCTCGGAGTAGGGAGAGACCCCTGATGAGAGGTTTGGGCAAGTAAGAAGTGTGCAGGCCATGGTGCTGTTTTTAACTTTTATCAATGAAGTTATTAGAAGGTTAAGATCGGAAATACAACCTCTTCAGTAGATAGCTTTGGGCTTAATTTCCAGCTCTGCTGCTTACTACCTGTGTGATCATATGCATGTCATTTAACATTTCCAATATTGTTTCTTCATCTGTAAAATGGTGGTATATAATATTACCTGTGCTATTTTCCCCAGGCTGCTATAACAAATGATCACAAAATTGGCAGCTTAAAATAACAGAGATTTATTCTCTCACAGTTCTGAAGGTCAGAAGTCCAAAATCAAGATGTCAGCAGGGTTGGTTCTTTTCTGGAGACTGAGAGAGAATCCAGCTCATGCCTCTCCCCCAGCTTCTGGTGGCTTCCAGCAGCCCTTGATATTTCTTGGCTTGTAGCTATATGACTTCAAGCTCTGCCTTCATCTTCACATGACCTTCTTAAATCCTATCTTTTCTCTTTTGAAGGCACCAGTCATTGGGTTAAGGGACTATCCATATCCAAGATGATCTCATTTGGTATCCTTAATTACATCTGCAAAGACTCTTTTTCTAAATAAATTCATATTCACCAGTACAGGAGTTAGGACTTGGGCTATCAATTTGGAGGGACACTATCCAACCCACTACACTATCACATAACATTATTTTCAAGGATTAGTGAGTGAACATACTAAATACCTCAACACAGCAATCCCCAACCTTTTTGACACCAGGGACCGGTTTTGTTGAAGTTAATTTTTCCACAGGGGTGGGGGGCAGAAGGTGGAGTTCAGGTGGTAATTTGAGTGAAGCTTCACTGAATTGCCTGTCACTCACCTCCTGCTGTGTGGCCTAGTTCCTAACAGGCCATGGACCAGTACCAGTCCACAGCCGGGAGATTGAGCAGCCATGCCTTAACATACCATCTGGAGACAGTTAGAGCCTAACAAATGATCACTAAGATTATAAACATGTAAGTCATCTTTACTTACAAGCTTATGTAGAAACAAAGAAAGTCTTATTCAGGTTGGTGGAGGTGGTGGGGCACCAGGCAGAACTTCTTCCGGTCTTTAATATATTTGTATGCATTAAGAATCTCCAATAAGGGGGACTTCTGGCCAAGATGGAGGTGTAGGTAGACACACTGTGCTTCTGTGTGCAACCAAAATAAGGACAACAAAAATTTAGAAACAAAAAAGCAACCAATACTGACAGAAAATAGAATTGTATGGAAGTCTGACAACCAAGGAGTTAAAGAAGAAACATTCATCCAGACTGGTAGGAGGGGCAGAGTTGGGTGGCTGGGTGGAGAGGACTCATGGCAAAGCAGCAGCTGGTGGACCCCGAGCATGTAGGCGGCAGCAGGCAGACCCAGCGAGGTGGTGGATTGTGGAGGGGCGCACGCAGCACACAAGGTGGCTGGGCAGACCGGGTGGTCCCACATTTGCACACAGATAAACCAGGCAAAACTGGGGAGTGAGAAAGACCACACAACCCAGGGTCCCAGCGCAGGGAAATAAAGTCTCAAAAAAAAACAATTGAAAACACCTGTAGGGGGTTGAAATTCTGGGAGGTACTCCCAGCCTCACTGGAGAGTTCTTTGGAGAGACCCACAGGGTCCTAGAACATACACAAACCCACCTACCTGGGAATCAGCACCAGAAGGGCCCAGCTTGCCTGGGGGAAGTGGGAGAAATGACTGAAATCCAGCAGAGTGCAAAGCAAGCACCATTGCTCCCTCTTGGACCCCTCCCCTACATATGCATCACAACGCAGCTACTAGATTGCCCCGCCCTGATGAACACCTAAGGCTCCACCCCTCACTACATAACAGGTGCATCAAGACAAAAAAAAATGGCCCAAATGAAAGAACAGATCAAAGCTCCAGAAATAACACAACTAAGTGACAAAGAGATAGCCAACCTATCAGATACACAGTTCAAAGCACTGGTGATCAGGATGCTCACAGAAATGGTTGCATTTGGTCACAAATTAGATGAAAAAATGAAGGCTACGCTAAGTGAAATAAGGGAAAATGTATAGGAACCAATAGTGATGGGAAGAAAACTGGGATTGAAATCAATGAAGTGGACCAGAAGGAAGAAAGAAACATCCAATCAGAAAAGAATGACGAAACAAGAATTGAAAAAAATGAGGAGAGGCTTAGGAACCTCCAGGACATCTTTAAACATTCCAACATCCGAATTATAGGGGTACCAGAAGGGGAAGAGGAAGAGCAACAAGTGGAAAAGTTATTTCAACAAATAATAAAGGAGAACTTCCCCAATCTGGCAAAGGAAATAGACTTCCAGGAAGTCCAGGAAGCTCAATCCTTGAGCCAGGAAGTTGGATCCAAGGAGGAACACACCAAGGCACATCATAATTACCTTACCCAAGATTAAAGATAAGGAGAGAATCTTAGAAGCAGCAAGAGAAAAGGAGACAGTTACCTACAAAGGAGTTCCCATAAAACTGTCAGCTGATTTCTCAAAAGAGACCTTACAGGCAAGAAAGGGCTGGAAAGAAGTATTCCAAGTCATGAAAGGCAAGGACCTACATCCAAGATTGCTCTATCCAGCAAAGCTTTCATTTAGAATGGAAGGGCATATAAAGTGTTTCTCAGATAAGGTCAAGTTAAAGGAGTTCATCATCACTAAGCCCTTATTATATGAAATATTAAAGGGACTTATCTAGGAAAAAGAAGATAAAAAGCATGTGTAGTAAAATGACAACAAACTCACAATTATTAACAACCACACCTAAAGCAAAAAGAAAAACAAACTAAACAAACAACTAGAACAGAGACAGTACCACAGAAATGGATATCACATGGAGTGTTAGCAACAGAGGAGTGGGAGGAGAGGAGAGGGGAAAGGGTATAAGAATAAGTAGCATAGATGGCAGGTAGAAAATAGAAAGGGGAAGGGTAAGAATTGTATGGAAAATGTAGAAGCTAAAGAACTTAGTATGACACATGGACATGAACTAAAGGGGGGAATGAGGGTGGGAGGGTGTGTGAAGGATGGAGGGGAGTGAAGGGGGAAAATGGGACAACTGTAACAGCATAATCAATAAACTATATTAAAAAAGAAAATAAATAAAATTAGCGTGTAAAAAAATGAAAGTCCTATTCTACAGCAAATCATGATTATTATGTTTTTAGTGCTTATATGTCAACATTGTGGTCTCTATTCTCACAGTATTTGTTACCTGGGTGCCTATTTGCTGATCTTGTACTTGGATTCAAGACACTTTACAAATATTAATGCCCTAATAACCGATAAGTGTAAAATTAGTGATGAAGTAAAAAATTATAGTAAAAGGACTTGTAAGATTACTAGAATGCTAAAATAGGGATGATATATAGAAAAGAAATATGAAACTTCTGGTCTGGACAAGATGGTATAGACTTATCTCTCTCATGTCATCCCTGCTACATACAACTATGAACCCTGACAAAACTATGAACTCAAGACAAAACAAAAACTCAGGAAGGTGAAAGATAGACCACAGAACTAGAGGAACACCATAGTGGCAGGGCATCCTATGAAAAACCACCCAAAAGAAGGCCAAGAAAGCCATCCAGATGTGGCATTTCCCAACTCCAGTCTTTTAAGAGAAATTGCTGCCCAGATAAGGCTCATTCCTCTCCGGGATGTGACAGGAGTTCCACTGACATTATTATGTGTGCCTAGCAGAACCAGCAAGGTGAATCAACTGGAAGCCCCACTGACAAGAAGTGACCAGGATAAGCACTCTCCATCCTTATCTTGTCTGAGACTCACCTTCCCCACCCAGAGATACCACATAGCTACAGGGGTACAGAGATCAATCACAACAAAAGAGCCAGCTGGGGAAGCATTCTCCTTCACCATTTGACTAGAAACTGTCTTTCCCCATTCAGAGACACTGTGTGTGTGTGGGGGGAGGGGGGCAAGGCAGTTGTTTGCAGAAATTGGCAAATGGAATCATTGTGGAGTTCCGGCCAAGATCCGACTGCATAGGCAGTCGCATTGTGCTTCCTCGCGCAACCAAGACTGAAGACAACAAAGATTGAGAAACAATTAACAACCAGAACAGAGAGAAATTAATTGAACAGAAGTCGGGCTCCAGTACATCCAGACCGGTAAGGAGCGGCGGAGTTGGGAGGCCTGCGAAATGGGGTCGAGGGGTCCCGGCAGGAAGAGGCGCTGGCTGGCAGGCGCGGGCGCACAGGGCACAGATGGCAGCGGACGGATCGGTGGCGGACCCTGGGCACGGAAGCGCGGAGGTGACTAGCAGACCCAGTGAGAGGCGCAGGGCAGCTGGCTGTCCGCAGCCACACGTTTGCGCACAAACTAAGTGAAAATGGGCAGCGCCGCCGCATTTCAAAGCCTAAGAGCCCCGTCTGGGAACTGAGGCTGGGAGACTCTCCCAGCCTCACAGAAGACTTCTCGGGGAAGCCCACAGAGTCCGAGAAAGTGCACAAGCCCACCGCCCGGGAGCCAGCACAGCAAGGACCCAGTTTGCTTGTGGGAGGCAGTGGAGGGGACGGAAGTCCTAGAGAGAGCGGAGCAGGCGCCAATGTTCCCTCTCAGACCCCGCCCCCACAAACAACGTCACAACCCAGCGACTGGGGTGCCCCGCACTCGTGAACACCTAAGGCTCCGCCGCCCTTACGAAACAGCCGCATCCAATCCAAGGAAAATAAAAAAGATGGCTCAAACATATTTCAAAGCCCCAGAACCAATTTTTTTAAGTGACCAAGAAATTGCCGAATTACCAGATGCACAGTTCAAAGCACTGTTGATCAGGAAGCTCACAGAATTGGTTGACTTTGGACATAAATTAGATGAACAAATGCAGGCTACGATAAGAGAAATGAAGGAAAATGCACAGGGAACCAATAGTGAGGGGAAGAAAA
>PVIA01008067.1:0-75861 GCA_004024845.1 Tonatia bakeri
TGATTTTAAAAAGGCAAAGTAAACCACATAAAGTCACTTGAAAATCATGTTTTTTATCACTATACTTACATTCTTCTCACAAGGGGTCTTTAAAATATTTGTTAGTTACAAAATTTGTGTCAAAATATTTGGAAAATTAGAAGCTTCTTTTTAATGTGCAGTGATATCATTTGAATTATTTTCTGAAATTAAGATCCCCATATCTACTTGTAAATCTTTTCACATAACATTGTTTAAGCTTTTGTTTGTGTTACCTTGGTTTACAGCTTAACATTTAGTTTTTTTTTGGTAAGAACGCCATAAATGTGCATGCTTTTATGTTTTCCAGAAAAGAGTGTGTTTAGATGAAAGTAAAAGAAAAAATAAAATCTTTCACTGTCTCTAATGTGTGTGCTATTTAACACTTCGTGACCCAAAATTCACCAGCAGTCTTCCATCACGTGACGTAGGCTTTATGGCTGGGCCCATATTCTGAATATGTAAAACTGGAATACTGTTTTAAAGTATTGAGCCAGTTTTTAAAAACACGCACATTACGACACCCCAAATTGTGAAGCAGCATATTAGTTTGGCTGTCCGAGCCCATCCATGTTCTGGGTAAGACGCACGGTAAGTGTGGGTTGCTCGACTCTTCTTCCCTCTGCAGGGCCTCTCGAGGCACCGGTCAGCCCTGAACGTGGCCACCTGGGGCCCACGGGGCCAGCCCCTACCCCCACCATTCCCGGTGGCAGTGTCTGTGCTCCCGTCCCTGGGATTCCTCTTTTGTTCCATGTGGCACCTTCCCGTCCCAAGGACGGGTGCTTCATTCTTCCCTGTGCCAACATCACACAGCCTGTCGCAGCGTTTACCGAATAGGTTTATGTCGACAGTGATCGAGTCGGATGGACGGTTAAAAAATAAACGAAACATACAGAAAGTCCGCCCGTTGAGTGTGGGCAGCGCCGAGTGCCAGCCAGCTGCGCCGCAGGCTCACCTCTGAGGCGTGGAACATGCCCGCCACAGCAGCATCCCTGTGTGCACCTGCAGTGGGTAGTGAAAATAAAACCGTGACTCGACCGTGTCTGTTCTCCAAGTGTTGTTCTGGGGACGAGATCATCCTGGCTGTTCCAGAGACCACCCAGAGCCAGATACATTGTCTCCGTTTATGAGCAGGACTTGGGGAGTGGTTTGTATTGCGAGTTACACATAGGGTTTCTAGAGGACCCAGCGCAGACCTGGGGGGTGCTGGGGTCATGCCCGCCCCCTGAGAAGTACCCCCTGCCAGCTGGTGTTCTGGCCCGTGTTCCGACAACCCTGTGCCATGCGGGCGGTGAGGACACTTCTCCCCAGATCCCCGGATTCTTGGGATTCCACTGGCTCACTGAGCTCCCTGAAATTCCGTTTCACTGGTGCCTGTTCTCATCCGTCACCTTGAACCCCTGTCCAAGTTTGTGCTCACTCGTGGGCACAAGCACTGGCATGCAAACACCACACGTGTGTTGTAGGTGTTGGGGTGTGGGCCTAACTTGGCGTGTGACTCGTGAAATGAAACCCAGTGTACGGAGAAGCCGGGGCCACGCCTGTGCCCTCTCCTCGTGTGCCAGTGTTCACTTCGTCTCTGTACGTCCACCCCGGTTGCTGCCGTGAAGGGGTTTAGACCAGAAGTGACCCAGCACACGGTCCCTCCGTGGGTCTTCGCTGCTGGCACTTCCTGGCTCTGCGGCTCCTTCACGAGCACCCTCCTGGGCTGTGTCTCTGAATCCCCTGGGCTGCCACCCCATTTCCTGATGCATCTTGTTAGGGACTGTCAGCTCCAATCTAACACAAAGCCAGCGAGGCGGTGTCCGCTGACCTTGGCCTCGAGGCCGTGCAGAGCACAGAGGCTCTAGTCTGAGGGTCGAGAGAGCTGGGTTGGGGCCAGGTGCCTGACACCGGGCGGTGGGTCCCTTCTATCTGGACCGCAGTCTGGCCTGGCCAGGCTGAATCGGAATGGCTGGAGACTTTGCCCCTTCCAGCCTGCTGCACCTCCCCCAGACCCCACACTCTGCACTTCCCAGCGTCCTCCCCTGCCTGATGCCTGGGGCGACCTGCAGTCACACCTTCCACCTGTCTCCCAGGTGAGTCTACTTGAAGCTCTTTTCCTCCCTCCACCATCAGCTTCCTCCGTTTACCCCTCTCCCGACAGCCCCTGACCCCGCCCCGGCCACTGCCCTGGTCCCAGCTGACCCCTTCCCACACTCACATCTGCACGCTCGGCAGTGGCCTCTGGCCTGTGTGCGGTAGCACCTGCAGACTGTGTGCTGACTGTAAAATGCGTACCACATTTTTAAAAATTAGTCCAAAAAAGAATGCAGACTAGTTTATTCATCTTGTATTGATCACATCTTGGGATGATAACAGGGGCCTATGACTCTGAATAAAAGAGTGTCATTCATTTTACCCGTCTGACCTGTTAAAAAACGGCCACTAGGAGATGCAAGCTTGCGTGTACATCTGCCATCCTGGGTGGCAAGGGCAGGTCTGCAGTCGTGGGGGGACGGCGTGCAGGCGATGACTCTCACAGCACGCTCTCGACTCGGAAGAGTGCCGAGGTGGGATAGGGACGTTTCATTTGCCCGCACCACCTCTCTCTCTCCCTCTCTGGCACAGACCTGGTCTGCAAGATGATGAGGAGCGGGGCCTCGGAGGCCCCCACTCTGCCGGAGGCCCCCGCCACCCCCGCACGAGGGGGCACACGGCCTGCACCCGCCCGCGGAGACAGATCCGCTTCCCCACCGCAGAATCTGGTGCAACGCCACTGTGGGTTTTCTCGGTCAGTTGCTTTAGTTTCACAGCCCGAAGTCGGGTTCTTTTAAAAAGCACATGGCTTTTATAACAGCATCTATTAAACACGTGACAAGTCATGGGAAAGTTACGACTTGATGCTGCTGGTGTTCAGGACAGTAAAGCGCAGCCCGGGAGCCCAGTCCGATCCGATATGGTGGCCTGAAGCGCATCCATGCCGGTCTGGGCCTGCAGGGGGCGCCTCCTGCTGCCCTGCGGGGGCTGCTCCTGTCCAAGGGTTTCCAGATTTTCCAATGGTTACCCTTGGCACCTCGCTCATTTGTTTAGCCTCATCACCCCGGGGGCGATTCCGCCTGCCTCAGTCACGAATAACACACACCTCCCCCTTCCCATGACCGCACCTCCGAGTGGGGTTGGGAGCAGCACAATCTTACAATCTGCAAGTACCGTGCTCGGAAAACCCTCCCTCGACCTGAAGGAGCGCGGTTTGCTACTGGTACGTGGTGCTGCGATTCCAAGGAGGAATTTCTGAAACGTTGGCTGCCACATCTGCTGCTGACAGGGAGAGACCGTGTTGTGACCTTTCTCTCTCTGGTCCTGCCATTGTCCCCGGGGGAAACCACTGAGAACCAGTCGTGTCGGAGATGGTATGTTTGCAGTGGCCTCCGAAGGCACAGTAGATGTGCTCACTGCAGGAGAGTGACCTTTGCTGTGAGTGAGGGCTCCGTTAATCCTGGAAGGAAGTGCACAGAAAACAAGACAACTCCGGATGGGACGACTGGTGACATGTAAGATGCATTTCTAAGTAGCTCAGTGCAGCGACCCCATCAGGAACCGCGAGAGCTGGAAACGCTGGAGGGGAGTCGGGCACCCCTGGCTCACTTGAGAGGTACAGGAAGGGCCGTGAGGACAGAGGGCAACACCGAGACGCAAGTGTCACCGGTGAAGCCGTGGCCGGTGTGGCTCAGCGGATGGAGCACCGGCCTGCAAGTCGTAAGGCCTGCCGTGCAGAGAGGTGGTGTGGACGAAGTGAACTCACAGGCTAGGCGGGGGACAGGCACGGAAACGTGGCTGCAGTGGTCACACGTCATGGCGGTGAAAGATGCCACCGCTGGCTGGCTGCACGGCGTGAGGATCAAGGCTGAGTGGTGTGCTTGGCGCCGGCCCGGCCTACAGAGGCTACTGGGCGGCGTGCCCCCTTCTGCAGAGGCGCAGCCCGGGAGCTTGCCCGGTGAAGGAGGAGATGCTTTAAGTGCTGGGAAAGCCAGTGCCTGGCACAGCAGCCAGGAGCCGATGGAGCGAATTCCCACCTCCTCTTCCGAGTCGGGGGAGAGAGCAGGTGTGTTTTAGGGACGCCATCCTCCTGTCTCCGGTGGGCTCTGGCTGGGGGGCTCAGGACTGGGAGCTGCACTGCTGCTGGGTTCGCCCCAGGGGCAGGCTGAGAGGTCTCCGCCTGGGCTGCAGCGGTCTCCGTCTCCTGCCGACAGCACCCTGTCATCTCCGCCGTGAGGACAGAGTCGCTGGGTTGGGCCGGGGAGGGGCTCACTGCTGGAGCTCCCCCAGCAGAGGTGCTAAGTGTCTCTGAACTGCTGGCCGGACTCCAAAGCCCTGGCCGTGCCCCCGTGTCCTCATCGGCCCGTTCCCGAGGCCCTTCGTTCAGTCCCCAGGGCAGCAGTGAGGGTTGGGAGGGTAGCAGGGGCCCCATCGTTCTCCCGTGCATCTGCACACTTGTAAACGAAGAGGAGGCCTCGTGAAGAGACGGGAGGGGGCAGCCGCAAGGTTTTCACGGCAGGTATTCCTTTGAAGCCCGTCTGCACGGCGAGGTGGGTGGTGATGGGCGGCAGTGGGCAGCCTTGGGCCCTGGACTTGGGTGCAGGTCCAGCCTGTGGATGGGGGGAGAGCAGGCGGAAACCCTGCAACTGGACAGGTGCAGAAAGGTCCCTTGTCCCTTTCTAGTATTTGAGTCCCTCTGCCGCCCCCTGGTGGCCGCTTCATGCCAGAACTGTGCTTCAGAAGGAGGATGCACCTCCAGTCCCTGCTTGGCGCCCAGAGGCTCCCAGAGACTTCTCGAGCCCCAGGGAGGGCCACCAGCCTCTCCTGTCCTCACCCCCACCCTGAAGGATGGGCCCTGAAGGACGGGCCCTGAAGGAAAACACATCAGCCCACCCGCTGCCCCCCACTCCCCACGGGTTGGGACCCTGGCCTGCCGGTTAGGAGACCGTCTGTGCTGCCTGCGGTTCACGCCTCCCGGCCCTGTCCCCTCCCTGGGCCTCACGCTCTTCCAAGTCACCTGGGGTGCCGGGAGCCCTTCCTTGGGTGCAGCGCTGCCGCATCCCACTGCACCCTGATGGGGAGGTGAGCTGTGGGTGGGAGTCCTGTCACCTGTGTGCTCCATCCCCATAAAATGTGTCACTTCCATGTAGCTGAGGGGCAGCCCCCCCAAGGCCTGGTCACGAATGCCCATGGACAGGGCCCGGGATGCACCAGGTCCTGGTGAGGGTGATATGGCGACTTTCAGAGAAGGAGACCGAGGCCAGAGTGGGTAAGAGCCTGGCCTGGGCACCTGCCCTGAGTGAGGGTCAGGTCCCCTCACCGTGACAGGGTGCCAGCCTTCCCGGGCGGCAGAGATGGGGGTGGGTGGCTCCCGAGAAGAGGACAAGGACCAGACAAGAGCTGCCTCTCCACTGTGTGGGGACCCTGGGAGGAGGGTGTCCACACACGCAGGACTGCTGGTGCCTGTCTCAGAGCGCCAGCCTCCTGACCCACTGGTGCCGTCACTGAGGCCCTGTGGAGGTTGGCTGCAGCGGCCCGTCAGATGTGCCTGCAGAGGGCGGCGGCGTTTCCCCTGAGCGAGTGGCACCGGGGCAGAGTGCCCCCGTGGTCTCAGCAGCAGGAGGTCACGCGGGAGGGCCTGAGCGGCCGCGGGGTCAAACTCGGGCTGTGTCTCACTGTGAGGCAGAGGGAGGCGGAGAGGTGGCATTTGGGGGTCAAGGACAGGCCTCTCTGTTCTGAGTAGAAGACCATCCCCAAGATGGCACTGTCTCAACCAGGCCTTCCCTGTTTTCCTGGGACCGAGTTCTGCGGCACAGATGGGGCCGGTGATGGCAGAGGATGTGGCGTCACCGAGCTCCGCGGAGCCCCAGCAGCTGGAAGTCTGGGTGGTGGGCCGGAAAGACAGCGCCCACAGGCCGAGGAACAACGGGGTGGCCACTCCGCCCACCGGGAGGCGAGCCCACAGTGGGGCCAACAGATTGACGCCGGGCCTTGTCCGCACCAAGAGCGCGTCCAGTGGGCGGAGGGGCTCCTGTGCATGCAGGTGTCCGGGGGCGGGGTGGGGCAGCCGCCTCCTGGAGAGAACGGCCTGTGTGAAGAACAGGTGGTGGGTGGGCAGCGTGGGTGCCTTTGACCTCTGGGCACCTGGTAGAATGAGTTGTTCCCAAGTTTTAGGGGCTCTGGCTGGGGGTCCCCCATGTCACATCTACTTTGCGCCTTTGGGGGTGTCTCGGGTGGTCCTCAGGGGGAGCGTCCCCGCCTTTGGCCCCGCCGCTGCTCGGGCCCATGCTTTCCCACACCAGTCTCCAGATTTAGTCCGTTGTGCTTGGCTGCCTTCCTGTCCCTTCGAGCGTCGCTGCCAGATCCAGCCTCCTTTCCCTTCCCTCCTCTGAGCTGCCGCCAGCTAGCGGGGTCCGTGGCCCTTCTGCAGGGCTTCGGGTCACAGCCTGGGTGGGCACCATCTGAGGGCCAGCGCCGGGGTCCAGTCATTCAGGCCACTCAAGGCCGCCTGCACCTGTGCCGGGAGTAAGCACACCCGGCCAGCCCTCAGGTGGTGAGCGGGCTCCCACGCAGATCGACAGAACACAACCCGTGAGCTTTGGCGACGTGTTAGCACAGCTGGTCTTCATTCCGTCCTGGGCCTTGACGGAGAAGATCTCAACGTGTGTGGGAGGCCCTGGCGGGACTGAGGGGGACCCATGCCCTGTGCACCTCCATTCCTTTCCTGCCAGCCAACTGCTGCCAGCACAGAGCCGATTTCCCCAAGGCTCTCCCCGTGGGGGAGCAGCACGGCCCTTCTCCGCCATCCATGGCCCCAGAGTGCATGGAGAGGACAGGGTGAGGGGGCCTTGATCCTCTGGGCATTACATCTCCCAGGCCCACCCTCCAGAGGCCGAGTCAGTGGGCCTGAGAGGAACCCAGACACGTGCTTTGGGAACCGCCTGCCAGGTGGTCCTGACCCCAGCGGCGGATGGATGCAGGAACGAGGCCCATGCAGGAAACACAGTATGTCCAAATGGCAGAGCCCAGCCCTTCTTCCCCTTTCCGTCCCCGCCAGCAGATCGGGTCCCGCCTTCCGGCTAGTGTGGGGCCGCTGCCTCTCGGGGACCTGTGGTGGGTAACGGACCGACTGAGGTCACTGGGCAGGGTCCCTGGAAACAGGGAGTTCTGCCCTCTCTGCACACCAGAGGAAGACTCCTCACCGCTGACACAGAGCAAGGGGACAGTTTCCAGGAGCCGCTGCCTTGGGACCCACAGAGAGCCTGGCCCTGGAGTCCACGCTGAACGGACGTCAGGATCAGGGGACGCGGAGGAAAGGGCCCCGACCAGGCTCAAGAGATGTTTGCCATTGTTATGTGGACACAGCCTTGCTCATTCAGAGATACCCAGGGCTTCCATGTACATTTTTCTGTGAATGGGAAACTCTCATCTTTTGGCAAAAAAAAGAACCTTTTTTTTTTGGCTTGGTTTTTTTCATTCCAAAAAAAATAAAAAAATAAAAAAACCTCGTCCCAAATGTAAACAAGCAAATGAACTAAAGGAAATTTACAAGTGCAGGGAGTCGTTAAACCCCCGTGTCCCCTGGGACGGGGTGGAAGCCGCCGTCAGAGTCATCGGAGAATGCCCTTCCCGGGCGGGCCGAGCCCTGCGGCCGCTGCGCTTCCCACCATGACGCTCACGCTGCCTGAGGACGGTTCCCATTGGCCGTCGACCAATCAGACGGACGCTGGGGGCCAGTGACTGCTTTCTTTCCACATTGGAAAAACCGCGCCGAATGGGAGGCACCGAGGCTGTGGAACCCTCTGCATCTCGTGATGGTCAGAAGCACTTCCCAGCTCGTTTCCCCAGAGCCCGGCCACCCGCAGGCACGACCCTACCAGGCACATGCATGTCCATCTGGCATCTCTGGGGTTTTCCTGGCCGCTGGTCTGTGGGCCTGGACGGGGCTGCGGCTGGAGGAGGAACAGGCCTCGCCCGGAGTCTGCTCCCCGGCCTCAGGGTCCCGAGAAGGGTCTTCTGCCTCAGTCTTCGAGTGGCCCGGTGTAACACGAGGCAGTAAAACCCACAGAGCCTAGAACGGAGGGATATGCAGTTTCCTCGGGCAGTGCTAGCTGCATGCATTAGTCGTGTGTGGGCGAGGAGAAGCCAGGATTGTGGAGGCCATAGGGAGAAACCTCTAGAAGGTCTGTAATGCAGGCCAGACACTTTCTGTTTACTCAGTAAGAGAGGTCGACACCAGGGTACACCGGCAGGGTGGGGGTAGGAGCTGGTCTGTTTCCTGGAGACTTCCAGAAAGGTCTCTGAAAAGAGTGCCCCTTTTTCAGATGGTTTCCCCTGACATAAGCCGTCATGGATGGTGCCACTTGCACTGGGAGAAAACCAGAAACCCTGCAGGCCCAGGAGCAAAGGGCAGGCCCGTGGCCGCCACACACAGTCCAGGCCGAGGAGGCGAGGCTGGTGCCAGCCGACCAGGGGCAGGTGTCCTCGCACCTTGGGCCCTCCTTGCTGGGTGGCACGGACGGCCCAGGGGGTCCTCTCGCCGGGGCTGCGTGAGGGGGAGCTGGGCCCCGAGATGCGGGCACTGTTGCACCAGGTTCCCCCTGGGCTGTAGGAACAGCTCACAGAACTGAAAACAAAACCAAGCAAGGGACCCCCAAACCCAGCCTTCGCGAGCAGAGTTTTCTCTTGGGGTGGCTGCAGGTGGGTGCGGGTGGGGGTGAGGACCCCACGGGGGAGCAGGGGCCTCACTGCTGGATGACTGTGTTTGGTTACACAGCGCTCTGACGGCATGGAGAAATCTTCAGCCTAGTAGTTTTCCACATTGGCCTTGAGGTGAGAGGCAAATGGCACCGATCCGAGGCCGCCTTGGCTCAAGTTCACCTAGTTTTGTTTCAGGGAGTGACCCCAGTTTTCTTTTTATTTTTTCCTCGAGAGGCAGAAAGCCACCCACCCACGCTCACTGGCAGGCAGGTAGAGCAGGGAGGCCGTGGGGACTCTCCCCCCTCCTCCTGCCTCTCTGTCCCAGCTGAGCCCCCAGGAGCCCCACACAAGACCAGGCTCAGGGACCACCCACGGGCCGGTGTCGCCAGGATCACCCTCCACTCTCCATCAGCTCTGCCCAGGGGTCTCTGTGCTCACGAGTGACCGCCGCCCTGTGCACCTGCCTGGCCCTGGACATCCCTTGGTCCCTTCCCTCTCACCCTGTTCTCGGTCTAGGCCACCAGGCTGCTAAGCAGGGCTGGGCCACAGCACTGCTGTTGTGCCCTGCAGCCCGAGGCGGCACTCGGGACCCAGAGGAGAGAGTGCTGTGCGGCCCTCCGTGCGCCGGCCAGGTCGGCAGGAAGTGCTTTCGGCAAGGCAGCCCCCATTTCCTTTTCCTTAATGACATCCCATCATTCTTCCTGAGACGTCCTCATGCCACACGGCCCCTTCCTGCTGTTTGTGCCTTTCAGATGTTTGTGTGCTGCCGTCACACTGCCTCCTCTCTCAGCCCGGGTTTGGGGACATTCCACAGCCTCTCCTCGCACACCTGTCCCCGTGCCGGCTGCAGGGACAGCTCAGAGACACACTGGAGCTCCATGCGGAGAGAGGTGGTGCCCGTGCAGACCCGGGCCCTGCCTGTCTTTACCCCCGACTCCGTCAGGCCGTTCTCACCTGGCGTGTGTGGTGTGGCCCCACCGTGGTCACCCACCATGACAAACTCTTTGTTCACCGCGGACTTCACCCCTGCGCTGCGCCCTGTGTCAAGGTGAATTCCGCTGCAGGGCTGGCTCCCCAGTTCACTGCGGGTCCTCAGCCTGGGACCTGCCCGGCCATCCTTCTGGCCCTGTCCTCGCTCAGAGCCCGAGACACGCCTGGTGCAGGAGACCTCTGAGGGTGGCTGGCAGGGACTGGGGCTGGGCTAACCGGTGTCCCTGCGTGCCCACACTTCCACGCAGGGGGTTATGGAGGAGCAGCCAGAGCCAGGGCCCCTGACAGGAGGGTGACCTGGAGGCAGAGCCCAAGGTTTTGGAGGTCTCACCCCTCCTGGGCTCTCTCCTCAATGGGAGCAGTGGTCTGTGGGGCTTGCGGGGCCCGGGACTGCTGTCTGCCCCTAGGCCTTGCGGTGTCCCTGATGCCAGAGTCAGTCCTTGTGGGCCACTCCTCCTCTGCTCACCCCGGTCAAGCTCTGGCTCTGAGAGCTGGCAGGAGCAGAAGGACCTTCTGTGATTTTCCTTCTGAGATGTGTGTGCGTGTGTGTGGCCAGCCACGGGGAAGGACTTTTCCCAGTGTCACAGACGTGTCCCTGCCAAATAAAGCCGTGTGCATGGACAGGGGACCTCATGACACTTTGACACATGTGCACACTGTGAAACGATCACCACCACCAAGCGAATTCACACGTCCACCGTCTCCCATGGTGACCGCCCAGTGGGGTGGGGATGCGTGGGCTCTGTCCTATTATCAGAGTTCAAATGCATGGAGCTATAGGGCCCCCTTAGCAGAGTTCAAGTGCGTGGCACCAAGGTAAGACACCTGGCCGAGCCCCCAGCACTTTGCAGAGACAGCAGCCACACAGCGCCGCACCTGCCGCCTGCCCGGCTGTGCTGGTGGGCTTGGGTGGGAGCGCTCGGAGAGGCTGTGCCGGGGGGCCAGGGGGGCCTCTGAGCCGTGGCACCACCCACCTGAGACCTGGCTGGGCCCGTGTTCGGCGCGGCACACTCAGCCCCCTCCCCTGCATCCCACACAATGCCTTCCTCCCTGGGCATCAGGGCTGTCCCCGCAGATGCTGGGACCTCCACCTGTGGTGGCTCTGTTTCGTGAGGGGCACTCAAAGGCCCTTTCAAGGGGATGTGTGGTGGAGGTTGCAGGCCCCATGGAGGCCACTGAACTGGGGACAGGAGAGAGGTTAGGTCCTGGGGGCCACGCCCACCGGCAGAGAGTGAGACTGGTGGATTAGAGAGCCGAGTGCTCTCAGCCGTGGAGGGGGCCAAGGAAGCATCCATCTGTCCAGCCGTCCTGTCCTGTGTGCTAGGCGGGGCCGCAGGGGTCAGGGCTTCAGGGTCAGGGCCGCGGGCACAGCCCTGTGACTGTCCTTTGCAGCAGGCGTCTGGCCAGGATGGGGAGGAGGTGAGCTGAAACCCACGAAAATTCGCGGGGCAGGGAGATGCTTTTCTGAGCACAGACGTGCGTGCAGCCAGAGCAGGGACGTGGGGGGAGTGAGGCGTCACAGAGCTGACATCGGGGGTCGAGGAAGCGCGTGTCCAGTGGGAGGTTCCCGAGGCCTGGCTGGCAGTGCCCAGAGCCTGGGTGGGGTCTGGAAGGGGACCTGTGTGTCTCCACCTCACAGGCTTGGCTGGGAGCTGGGTGTGCAGGAGGACGGGGTGCTCCCAGAGCCGCCAGATATACCGGGTTTTCCTTGGCCCCCACCTCGGTCCCTGCCCTGGGCCGCCTCCATCTGAAGGCAAGCTCTCTGGATCCGGGCCCGCTGCTGGCTGAGGCTGGTCCCAGGGCTGGAAGGCTGGCTCCTGCTGCGGCCGCTGGAAGCGTCCCAGCGGAAGGAGGCCCAGCCGAGGGACAGTGTGGCCCTGCAGGGACATGGGCCCTTGGGGCCTCGGAGGAGGCAGGGCCTGGAGAGGCCGCTCTCTGGCTTCTGGCTGAAGACAAGACGGTTCCTGTGGCGTTTCCCTGGGCCTGCCTGGGGGGCTGGGCCTGCGCTCACTCAGTGGGCATCTGCCGAGGCCCTGGCCCGGCTCCCAGACACAGCTCCTCAACTGTTCTCAGAGAAAAGGGGCCGAGGGCGGGCGGTGGGGGTGGCTGGAGGGGGGATGGAGACAACTGTACTCGAGCAGCAATTTAAAAAAGGAAAATATGGCAATTATACACTTTAATATACTCATCAATGCGTCTTAGTGTTTACATGACCATCTTCTCCTAAAGTCACATCATTAAATATGATAAAACAGCAGTGGGTGTTCTGAATGCATTTTGAACAATTTACCAATTTCGTAAATTCAATGTTAATGTACTTGTTTCGAGAGCACCAGTTCTGTTAACCTGCCCTTTTAGTTTTCATTATTACTTATTTAGGACATAGCCAATTAGTTGTGTCAAGAGCAGATCGTAGATTAAATTTTTCTAAACTCTTCACAGAATGTGTCACTATGGCTATAAGATAAATGAGTCAAAATCTTATCTAATATGTTTAAAGGAGTAGAAAAGTGTATTTTTGGTAATATATTGTAGTTAAAAATCACAGGCAAACCTATGGGAATAGGTTCAATAAAAATAAGCTTGTGGCATTTTTCTAAAAAAAAAAAAAAAGAATCTGTAGGTAAAACCCCAGGGCAAAGGCCGGGGTTTGGAGGCGGACCTGGCCCAGACCCCGCCTTTGCCTCCAGGTCCCCAGTACGCAGACCCGCACCCCTCAGGACCCCCTCTCCCATGCAGCTTTCCTGCTGGTCCCGGCTCCAGCTCCATACCAGCACCTTTCCCTGTGGGGAGCAGCCCCCGTGGCCCGGGCTGCTGGGTCGTCTGATTTTGTTCCTACGCTTGTCTCAAAGCGCCCCGATCCTGGGGCGCCAGCATGACCCTTCCCTCAGCCCAGGGTGTCTTTGTTTGTTTTGGTTCTCGAACAGACTCTGTGTTTTCAGAGCCGTGTTAGGTTCACAGTGAAGCAGAGCGGAAGGAGCAGAGAGTTCCCACATCCCCTGACGTGCACAGGCCAGCCGCCCCCCGTTGCCAGCGCCCCCTCAGGGTGGGACAGTTCTCACAGCCGACGGACCTGCACCAGCGCGTCATCGTCACCCACGGGTAGCACCGGGGTCGCTCGCGTGTTGCACGTTCTGTGGGCTCAGACGAATGGATAGTGACAGGTGTCTATCACACAGAACAGTTTCCCCTCCTGGAAAACTCCCTGTGCTCTGTCTGTTCATTATTCCCCACCCCTGGCAACCCCTGATCTGTCACTGTCCCTCTGGTTTTGCCGTTTCCTGGATGTCACAGAGCTGCAATCACACTGCGTGTGGCCTTTCCAGACTGGCTTCTGTCACTTAGTCCTGCACATTTCAAGTTCCTCCACGTCTTTTCATGGTGGACACCTCATTTCTTTCTAGCAGAAGAGCATCCCCCTGTCTGGGTGGAGCACAGCCTCCATGCCCATCGCCTGCGGGAGGGCAGCCTGGCTGCTCCCTGTTTGGGGAGTTAGGGACGAAGCTGCCGTAGACCTCCGGGGCTGGTCTTGAACTCCTCCGAAGAAATGCCGAGCAGTGTGATCACAGGGCCGTGTGCGTCAGAGGCGGCTGAGTTTCTAACACACGGCCCAACTGTCTTCCCGAGTGGCTGCTCAGTGTTCGGTTCCCACCAGCTGCTCCCCGTCCGTCCTCGCCAGCCTGCGGTGCAGCCAGGGCTCCAGGTTTAGGATATTCTCCCAGGGGTTTGGTGTGCATTTCCCTGATGACCCGTGATGAGGGGCAGCCTCCCAGTGCTCCTCAGCTGGGAGGGCATCTGCTCCCCACACAGTGACGGGGTCGCTGCAGGCTCTGCGTCCCAGTCTTCCTCCCAGCTCCCCATTCCCGAAATCAGGGAGAGAGCTTCCAAGGGCAGAGCCCGTGCCTCCTGTCCACTCTGCCACCTCGGTCACAGCGTGGCCCCAAAGAGTCTGGGCATAGCCGGGGAGGAGCCAGCCCTGCTTGTGGGACCACCCCCTGAGCCCCGAACTCCTCATCTGGGAAGTGGGAAGGAACAATAGGCCCTCTTTTTGAGAGGGTTTTTGAGAATCAGATGTGCTAATACACACGTAAAGTATATACATAGAGGAGACCAGTCGATGGTGACGAGTATTGATTATCAGTTACTCCATTTGCATCTGGGAGGAATAACCCGACCCCAGGACTCCAAGGAAAAGCTGAGCTGGGACAGGGCGGCTGACCTCCTCCTGGGGTCCCAAGACTCGGACGCCCAGGAACCGGGGTGCCTTATGGCATTGCTTTATAAGGAGTATGTTTTTCTGAAGTGGGTGGCCAGGAATTCGGGGGCCTTGGGCATGTTGGAAAGTGGGAAGGAACTGACGCCACCACGGTAGCCGTTCAATAAACTCCAGCTCCCCCGGAGCGAGTGTTTGGCGGGAAAAACACAGCCACGATTTAAGAATGAAGTTTGGACGTGAAGAGAAGTTACCTAACTTGGGGACCTCACTCAGGAGCCACAATGAAGTGTCCGCTAAGGGGTCAGGACGGGAGAGCAGTTCCAGGCACCCACCGGCCAGGCCTCCCTCCCACACCGTCAGCGCCGGCCGACCGTTAACGAGCCGCTGGACCGGTCCCAGACGTGGCCTTGTTCAGAATGCTTCCTGCCCGAGGCCCCGGCACAAACAGCTATTCTGGGGTCGGGCTGCCTTCCAAGTTGGGTTACATGACGATAAACAAGTTTTTCTGGGCGAGTGAAATTTTAACTGGGTACTTCACAAAACACAATTAAAAAAGGATTATTTGGAGAAACGATTAAGTGGGAACATCGGAGACAAAGACTTGCATGTGGTTGTAAAAATGTTTTTCCACGAGGCTCTGTTTATTCCTCGGCATTAGGAAAGGCCTGTTTGGACACGTTTCCGGCGGGTGCTAAGTGTTTCCCATAGATTTGGGGACTTTCTTCTAGACACTATCAATGATTGTCTATCTGCTTTTAAGGATAAAAATGGAAAGAGAAATCAATTAGCTGGCTTGAGTTTGCTGAGAAGTTCAGAATGCTGTTCATGACTGAAGAAACTTCCAAAGTAAATCACCACACTACGAGAAGTAAATTAACCCGGAATGACAAAATGAAAGGATGGTTCCCATGTAGCCTCATAAATTTCCTGCTTGATGCATTTCAAATCTCTGATTTCTAATAAAATTCTCATGAGAACGTCGTATTGCTCCATAAAAACTCGTGAACTCTCCCCATGAGAACCGGCGGGGTTGCAAGAGCACAGGGGTTCACGCTGCGGTTTATTTATTAAAAATTTCTCAGTAAATATATCATGGTCCACTGATTATGGAGAGGCAGTGTGTCATTTCTGCTGTCCCCAAGTATGAAGAAAAACAAGGAGAGGCACGTCAGAACTCTGAACCAGGAAAAAAAACAACAACTATAACTTTCTCTTTCTTTTCTTTCCTAAAGAAAGTTCTAGGCCAGCTGCCCCTCGCCTTTGTCTTTGGTCCCGGAAGACCTCGGAGGAGTTTCCCATTTGCTGGATGAGGAAGGTCTGGACACCCCGCCGGCTGGGAGGACGTGGGGCTCAGAAGACACGGGTGGGGACTTGCTGTCCCCTCGTCCCAGCATGGGGCGCACGGGGCAGGCAGAGGCTGCCAGGGAGACATTGTGAGTTTGGAGGGATTTCAAAAGTCTCAGAGGAAAGATGTGACTTTCGTGCAGTCATCACGGTAAGGAGTTTGTGGCTCCCTCACCTCTCCCCACGTGCCTCCCACCTGGAAACGATGTTGATTAGTCTGTGCCACCTGCTCGGGGGTCTCTCCTGCACTCTATTCCATGCACAAGCCTGCAGTGTGGGCTGTTCTGGCCGCCCTGCTGCGGAGAGAGGAAAGGTCACCCAGAAGCGTCACGTAAGCCACAGAGCTCACACCCCCCTAAGCAGGGCCTCAGACCTTGCGAGGCGGATGAGCAAAGCGCTGACTGTGACCACCAGCCCGGACTCTGAGGGAGCCACCCTCCCAGGCGACCGTGGACCTGTGGGCCTTTCGAGGTTTTATCTGGCTGCTCACCCAGGATCCTCTTCACACGAGCCCACGGGTGCCGCCGCAGCACTTGCCGGGCCCCCGTGAGGGGTGGGCCGCTGTGCTGACCTGTTCCCAGACTCACCGACTCACCGACTGACCGAGGTCCTGGCCAGATGACAGAGGAGACCAACTGTGGCCTCTTGTGCCACGACGTGCCACGATTGTCCGCCAGGCTCCGACCCGCGGGGCCTGTGCCTCTGTCCCCAGTGCCTGGTGCAGGGCCTGGCCTTGCACGTGCTCAGTCACACGTTTCAGCAGCTCGGCTTAGGTTTCGGTCCGTGGCTGAGAAGAGCATAATTGTTACAAATGTTAAAAAAAATAGACTTCACTTTTTAAAGAGCAGTTTTAGGTTCACAGAGAAACGGAGGGGAAAGGACAGAGATAGTCCATAGGCCTCCTCCCCCTCCCAACCGCCCCCACCAACACCCCCATCCGATGGGACATTTGTCACGGCCGACGAACCTGCTCTGACAGGGCATTGTCACCCAGAGCCCACAGTGACATCGGGTCACTCTGTGCTGCACGTCCGTGGGTCTGGACAAACATGCAATGACACACGTCCATCACTACAGTGTCACACAGGGTACTTTCCCTGCCTGGAAAATCCCCATGCTCCCCCTGTCCCTCCCGGCCCCACACCTGCCACGCTGATCTCTCTACTGCCTCCGCAGTTCTGCCTCTTGCAGCACGTGGTAGGGACGTTGTAGGCAGCCTTTCCGGCTGTCTCCTTCCACCTAGAAATCCGAGTTCAGGCTCCTCCACGCCTTTTCACAGCCTCCTAGCTCGCTCCTTCACAGCCGCATCCCACCCCATCGCCTGGGAGCGAAGGGCACGACTTTCACCCCATAGAAATGAAAGGCGCGTTTCCATGGAACTTAGACTGAACGTGGGACAGCACCGAACTGGAAGTCACTGTCCTGGGAGAGACCCAGGAAACGGCATCTTTTGAATGACAACAGCCATGGGAGCCGGATGCAGGGATCCCCATCACAAGACTCAGTGGGGCAGACCCTGCTCCAGGACATCTGGGGGCGCAGGCCAGTTCCGTGAGCAAGCAAGCTTAGCTTGCTGGATGGCTCATAAACGCGGGCTGCAAATTCAAGGGCACGTGCCTCTGACGACGGAGATTCATGGCATTCCTTTCATGGGAAACGGAAAGCTGCGTTTGAACACCTAACAACCTCAGTAACTCCCTGAGCCCCTGCCTTCAGCGAGGGCAGTCAGCAAATGCAGACGGTCCCGCCCTATCCTGCCAGGCCTTTGGCGAGCCCCGTGGGACGGTCCACGCGGGGCGTCCCTGTGTGTGGCCGAAAGCGGCGAATTGAACACCCACCACCCAAGCTTAGGCTGAAACGGTGAGAGACGCAGCGCTGGGTAGGAGACCGCGGGCTGCGTGGCTGCGGAGGGGCAAGCGCGCCATCTACTGGCCGAAAAGGCGCTGCGCCGGCTGGGATGCCCCGGGCGCAGCTGGAAAGAGCGGCTTCCACGCTGTGCCGAGTCGGGGCTCCGGAGGGATTACAACAGCATGAACTCTGAAAGCGGAGTGGGCCTTCTTCGTACCGTGCGCCGGCGCACAGAGCCCGCGCAGAGTGTCTTCACTGTGAAAGGCAACAAGGCCCGGAGACCCTCGCGGCATTAACCTGCGTCGGGGGTGGGGGTGGGGTGGAGGGGTAAGCGACTCTCTCTGCACACCCCGCACTTTGCAACTTTGAGTCGGGGCTACATCCTACTCTGAGTTAAATGGGGGGAAAGCTAAGGGGCCACATATGTCAATTCCAAGTCAAAACTAACCCAGATTCTGCTTTCAGCGGGCAGTTGTTGAACATCAATGACTCAAAATCCTGCAAGCTGTCATAAACTCACTCAGTTCAATGTGGACGTTGTCCATTCACCTCCACTACTCAGATTGCTCACATCACCACCTGATGCTGGGGGAAAAGACGCTGCCCTCCACATTCTTAAGACTGCCGAGAATGGAATGTGGGCTCTGCATAGCTAAATGAAACATTCTCCCCATCACTCACCGAATGGGGTCCTCCCCTTCACTCTCCAAGGTAGTCCTAGAGGTGAGAGGGGGAGGCAGACTCAATGCTTTTGGAGTCCTGTTTGGGGTGTGAGTAATTTCTTAAGGCTGTTTCTCACCCCGGGACTCTACCAGGCCTGACAAGGCTCTCTGATCCCACCCGCAGGACTGCAGGACGGGGTGGGGAGGAGGGTTTGACCCCTCCTGCTTTGCAGACTCGGGATCATGGCAGGCTGCCCTCCCCTCCCTCGGTCTGTGGTTCTAGGGCTCTGCAGTAGTGCAGGCAGCACTTTCAGTAAAGCCAAGGTTACGGCTCCAGGTGGATCCAGTATGCGTTCGCTGTGGGGTGAGCCAGGACCCAGAGCAGGGTGGAGGTGGGTCCCTTCTTCGGTGGTCAGAGGGGCACAGGGCCCTGACCGCATGGTGACTCCAGGACTCTGCAGGGCAGCTGGGGGTCGGGGAAGAACAGAGGGCCTTGCCACCAGGGTAAGCAGCTCGCTCCCAGGGCCTCTGTGGCTTCCTCCAGAGCTTTGTGACCTGTGCGTGTCCCTGACACACCCGCGAGGGACCTGAGGCCCAGGTTCTCAGGTGAGGGCATTCTGCTCGGTCACAGAACGAGCTGGAAAAAGAGATGCAGGAGAGAGGCCAGGTCTCACGGGCCACCCAGGCCTCCCCAGCACACGGCTTCCCTCCAAGGTACAGGGAACTCAGCTCATTGCTGTCCCACCTGCCCGCACTTCAGGTAGAAGAATGAGAAATACCGAGTCTCCGTTCTTTTATCAAACACCCCATCTCTTAAAGCAAGTTAAAGACAAAACGTCCCCTTTAAATCCCAACCTTACGGGTCATCGCAACACCCTCAATTATCTTAGTTGGTTGTGTTTTGTTTGTTTGTGTCTTCTTAATTACAGCTTAAAGAACACCCTAAGAACAAAACCCCATATGGTTTATTCCGTTCCCAACCTCCTCGCCCCCTCCCCCGTCCCAGCCATGCCAATTGGAAAACGCACCAGAAAATTCCCCAGAGGGCTGGAAACCTGTCCTCGGCCAATTCCAGCTGGAAAGAATCGTGTTCCGCCGAGATGTAGGCCCCATTCATAATGGAAACCCTGACGGGCCACGCGATAATTACAGTTTTGCCATAATGAATGTTTCTGTGTGGTCAAAGTCTTGGATTTTTCCATGGTGTTTTTCCATGGGAGATTCCTCCCAGCGAGATGTGAACCGAAAATCTGGATTGTAGCCCCGACGGTGGAGTGGGGTCTCTCCTGGCACCGTGGAGCTCGAAGGTGGCGGTTGTGTTGACTTTGGGGGTCGTGACCAGCAAGGGGCACATTGGTCAGACTGGGTGTTGAAAGATTGGCGGGTGGGGGTGCAGGCGCTATTTCAGGAGACTCGCCTCTCCCAGATTTGCAACCATGAACTCTTCTCTCTGCTCTGGGACTCGGCGGCCAAGGAAGGTAGAGAGGGTGAGTCCCGCTAACAGGTCTGAGGGTGGCGGCTGTCCTGACAGGACTTGAACTTGGGTTTCAGCCCCAAGAGTTCACATCCCAGGGAACCTCCCACTCTTGGGGAGACTAGGGCAGTTGGCCATCCTCAATACTACAGAAAACTGAATCGGATTCAGGCCTGGAAAGTATCAGTCTATTTTGAAGACAGCAAGCAGATGAAGGTTGAAAGCAAAATCCTCGCTTGGTGCTGGATGAACTTCCAGTGGTCAGCACGCGGTGGAGAACCACGGTGAGGCGGCTCAGAGGCCGGAGAAAACCTTCCGCCTGGCAGCGTGTGATGTGAAAACTAAACAAGCTCCGTGTCCCCCCCGTGGCTCCCAGGCCCGTGGCAGCCCAAGCCAACAACAAGGCACCTCCTGGGCTGGAGGTCCTTCCTGGGGCAGCACCTCCCCAGGCCCGTTTCCCGCAGGCCCCAGTGACTGCGTCGGTGCCAGGGGAGAGCGTGCAGGGAGAAGGAACTCGGAGGCTCAGGTGGGGAGTCGAGGTGCCCCCTGGGCCCCACCTAGCGCCCTGATCAAGGGGCTCCTTTTCAGGCCCTGCTCTCTTGGGGGTGCTGCTGGGAGGTTTCCAGCAGCCCTCCCAGGCCAGGCCTTGCCAGGTAGGGCAGCTGAAGGAAGAGCCCTTCCCGATGCCAGCTCCTGAGCTCAGAGTTAAGCCTTGTTGTCCCCTTCATTAGCCTTCAAGGGGGGCCTCAGTCAAGGTTAGGAAGTGGCCACTCGAGGACAAAGACCTGTGCAGTACAAGCCCAGGCCAGGGGACCAGGTGGGGGAAGGTCCCCCAGGGCCATGGAAGACAAAGGGGTGGGGGTAGGGGTCTGCAGGAATCAGGGAAGAGGTCCGGTTCCTGTTGGGGGAGACGTGGGTGGGGGGGCAGTGCACTCTGGCAGCACAGTGACAGTCATGGCTACGACTCTTTGCTCTGTCAGCGAACTCCCTTTCCTTCCCATTGACCTGTCCTGGCAGAAACCCTCCGCCACTGCCGTGCACCGGCCTACGTGACTGCCCTGTCAGCTCACTGCAGGAAACGCTGCCCACGCTCCCAGTGTGTGTGCGCCCGGCTACGCTCCCCCACCCCCCGGGGCCTGGACATTGTCCCCAACACAGAGGTGTTTGGAAAAGGCCGGAAGTCCCCCAGCCCCCCACGCGTGGGCCGCCTTCCGCTCAGCGGGTGAGGACGGGTCGGCCTCCACTAGCGGAGAGCGAAGGCTTTCGGAAATGACCGGAGTGCTGGTCCGCGGGGAGCGCACACACAGGGGAGGGCTAGAAAGAGACGGAGTGCGAGCGGAAAGGGACGTTCATTCCGTTCTTGGTGGATGAGCTGACATCACAGAGGGGCGCTCACGCCCCGCGGAGATGGAGGCCAAGGAAGCCGGGCGAAGTCACAAGTGCAGAACAGGACCCCAAGCGGGCCTGCGGGCAGGAGGGCCGTGCATTTAACTGGGGAATACCCTGTGGGCTCCACCGCAGCGACCAGGGAGAGAGGTGTGTCCTTTCCGACAGGCTGTCTATTAGACACATTTCCCATCTGCTTCCAGGGAGGGCTTGAGTCCTCTTACCATGCCTTTCGTTAAGTAATGCCACCAGAACACGCTTTAACACAGACCCATGATCATGAGTGTTGGGGGCAGCTCTCTGTAACAAGAACTTGGAGTAAAACCAGACTCTGGGTTTTAACTCTGGGTTTCCCAGAAGCCACACTAAAAAAATGCAACACAGCAGAGATCGTGCAGCCCCTGAAAGGCTGCAGGCGATTTTGGTTGGAAGCTCTTTCCTGCTCCTGCTCATTGGACAGTCTCCGGCTTACACGTGTGGCCTGTGGCGTCCACAGGGGAATCTCAGAAGCAACTTCCGTTGGGCCCCCAACTTCCCAGCCAAGCAGAGGGGCAGTGGTTCTCCCGGGGCCTGGGTGTCGGAGTGGGACCTCTCCTGTCCCAACACCCGGGGACCTGCTTGGTGGGGCAGCCTGTTGGCTGGGGTCCCAGGTGCACACACACTTCCTGCCTGCTGCACCCACTGGGAGTGGACTCTGCCTTGGGCGTGGACGTGAGGCAGGGCTTGTTGGGGGGCCTCAGGCTCCCTTCGGACCAGGACGCCTCGGGGCTGGCCGTGGCAGGATGGTTCAGGTCCCTCGTGGGGTCTGGCTCCTCCTCACACTCTGAGCTACCCAGCACTCTGCCAGGGAGGACTGTGCTGGGGCGGAACCTTCTGGCTGGGCCCGTGCCTAGGATCGGGCTGATGTTGGCCACAGTGACGGGGAAGGGCTTCATGGCCGGCTGTGGTGAGGCTGGCAGAGCAGGGCTGCCCTCCCCCAGGGTCTGCAGTGCAGCCCATGCATCTTCCCAGTGTGGGGACTCGGCCACTTCAGCCGTGGCACTGAAGTACAGTGTGGCGCTCTCCTCCCCTCCTCTCTGCAGCCCCCCTGAGCCGCCTCCTTGCACCCTGGAAACAGCCCCCGCTCCTTCCCCCAGGCTGCCCTCCTGCTGGGTGGCTGATGGCTTCTGGACAGGAGCTTTGTCATAACCGTCACTGTCCACAGAGACATAACTGGACGTTTCCAACGAGTCAGCCCCTGCTTTCAGGTCAACTGGAAGCTCAGCGCCCTTCTCCAAGGTCAGGGGGCCCTGGGGTGGTGAGGGGCGCTCTTGCTGGGAGAACCTCTCGCTCCCCCTTTGCTGGTTGTGGTGTGGGCTCAGCCCCCATGCAGGGGAGCAGAGGCAGCCAGCCTGGCCTTCGGCAAAGGCTGCGTTGATCTTCGACACGTTTCCTGTTTTCAGGGCAAGTTTCAGTAGCAGCCAGTGGTGGTGAGTGAAGAAAGAGTCTCCCCCGCCCCCCTGGCTTTCCAGTCCAGCCTCTTGGGGCGCCCACTGCAGGCTGGGGGGCTTCTCCAGGCTTGTCAGCTCATACCCCTCCCCTGGGCCTGGGCTCTGCGACCTCTCTCCTGCTACAGTGGTGGCTGGGGGAGTAGATTCTCTCCCTGGAGTGTCACCCCCTGCGACGCCACAGGACTTCCCCACAAAGCTCTGCCGGATGTCCGTGCACTTAGGATGGAGCAGGCTGTAGTACGTGACTAGTGAGACGCTGCCTGGAACAGAAGGGAGAAAAAGAGCGCAGGTTCTGTTCTCTGAGCCCTGGGACCTCCCCGGGGCCCTGAGCGCTCCAGGCTCTGGCGTTCTGAGTAGAAAACATGATTTGGGATCCAAAACAGGACGACTGTTGGAGACCAGGACTGGGTAGTCTGGGGGAAATTGGCAATGGTTCCAGCTGCCATAAGCTGCCCGTATTTCTAAACTAAACAATGTGATAACACCGTTTAAGTCCTAAATCTTGGAGGGCGGCTCCAACCCAGTACTCTGGGTGTGTGTGGTGTGTGTCCGCACGTGTGTGCATGTGTGTATGTGTGAATGTTGGTAGAAAGGCTTATTTTGCTTCCAGATGACTGGGTCAGCTGCTCAGGATTTAACCATTCACACGTGGGCGGATGGGTTGTCAGGTCGGGGCCAGGCTGGGGCGCAGGGTGGCAAGGAGTCGACTATGAGGCCCCACAGAGGTTAAAGGCAGCCATCGAAACCCCAGATCGAGGAATTTCCATGAACGGCAACAACAGCCCTTCCTCTGTGCACAAACATCTTGATTGCATTGTTGTCGGGCTAATTTATTTTGATCAGAAGTGTTGACTATGGAATAGCAGAGCGTTCCAGCAACCTCCCACGTTATTTCCAGCTTCCTGTTGGACTGGGGCTCCTCATAAACAGCATGAAACCTGAAATGGTGCGGGGGAAGCTGCGGAGGGGCCAGGAAGGGCTGGAAGAAGCCCAACCCTGTCCCCTTGCCTGCTCCCCTTAGGGGGTGAGGGTGGGCAGCAGGCAAGCCCCACACGGGGGAAGGGAGGCCGACTCCCTCTGTGCCCAGGGCAGGCTGCGCTGCGGGCCCCGGTCAAACTTAGTCCAGACACCGCAGTGAACTCTGAGGTCGGCCACGTAGGGAGAGGGTGGCACCTGCACAGTGACCCACCCGAGGCCAAGAAAGGGAGTGCAGGTCCCGATCACGCAACCCTAATCCCCAGACGCAGTGACCATAGACTTCAGGGAGGCCACGCCTCCTCCCCGGGTTCTTACTTGCGGCCCTGCCGGCATGCAGTGGGTGCTCAACGAATGTCTGCCCGGGGAGCTCAGGATGAGAGGCAGAGCTGCCAGCGCAAGCCTGTGTCCTGCCTGAGACTCCTCCGCGCACCATCTTCCCGCTGAGGGCTCCCTCCTGACCGTGTGGGAGTCAGGGCTCGGGCAGCTCCAGGGAGGGTGGCAGCGCCGCAGGCCTGGCTGTGAGCCTTGCGGCTGTCTGAGCGGTCGCTGACCCTCCGCCAGGCTCCATTCCCGGAGCCCCGGGTCAACAGGAGGAGAAAGAAAATAGCTCCCTGGTGCGAAGCTGGTGGGAAACTGGGCGTGTGGCAGGAGTAGGGAAGGTGTGGGGTGTGTGTTTCTGAACTGGAGTGTGCAAACACGTGAAGCAGCAGTGGGGGGACCCGGTGATACCCCCCGAGAATGGGACTATCCCAGGGAGAGGTCGGGCCTCCAGCTGGCACCCCCGGTACCTCGCCCTGGGGACAGATGGGTCCCTGTGCTCCCTGGCACCCCAGACCCGTGAGTCATGTGAGTGAACCCAGCCGGGCATGCCCAGGCAATCTCTGTATTCCTCCCTTGCTTTCTTGTCCCTCCCCTGCTGTGCACCGTTTTACAGCATTTCCCTCTGTACTGTCAGCTGCCCCTGCAGAGAATAAGTAGGCCCCTTCGGCTCTTACCGATCAGGAATCCCGCCCAGACTTCCGCTGAGGCCCACAGGCTGCTCCTCGACGCCCCCTGGAGGAAGTCGGTGGCCAACAGCAGCAGGACGCTGTTCTCCAGCAGCATGACCTAGGGGGCAAGGGGAGCGTCACCTCCCTGGCCAGGGGCACGTGGCCTTGGGGACATGCCCGTCCCAGAGTTGGGCAGGGGCTCCCTGGGGACAGGGCCCGGGTCCGAGATCTTCTCTGCCAATGGGGGCTTGTCCCTGTCTTTGGTGCAGCTCATTCGGGTGTCTGCAGTATTGTAAATGTGCAGGACACACAAGGACCAGCCCCGGAGGCGCCCTGGCTCCCGCTGGCAAGTCCGGCGGGGCTGAGAGTATCGTCCACACGCTCGTGTGAACTATATGCATGTGCCAGTCAGTTCCAGTGAGCCAGAGTCACACACTCGCAGAACTAACTTCAGCATTTTTTTCAAGTTTTTGCCTCTTTAAACGTGAAGTTTTCTCTGTGGCCACTAGGGGGCAGCAGGGGAGCCTCCGGGGTGACCCATGGGGCTTTGCCCCTCCCACCGGGCGGCTTAACATTGCTTTCCAGTTTTCAACTGCAGAATATACATTTTTTGAAATAATTAAACTAGACACGATTCAAAGGCGATGCATTGAAACACTGTGTAGGGGACATGAGGAAAGCTAAATTGTAATTCTGATGTGCTAAGTCTCTGAGTGCTAAGTGCCTGCGTGGTCACTGGTGGGTGTCATTTTAACTCTAGAAGATGCAAACGAGGAGTGCAAACAAGGAGAGCACTGACAACGTTATTAGGAGTGGCTTAGCGATCCTAAGAATGCCCACTTTCCCCTGCCCTGGGCTCTGGGTGGCTTTGATCCGGGGCCAAGTTTTCTGTTATGTAAGCAGATAACAGACTTTTTAACTAGCCATTAAAAACCAGGGCTCCACTAAGCAGCCCCCAGAAGGTGTTACTCTTCTTTGCCAACACAACACCATTAACCCAAAAGGCATGACTTTCTGTTGGGATCCTGTCTCTCCACCAGGCAAGAGCCTGTTAGGGAACAGAGAGGCCATGAAAGGACCGAGTGACAGGGCCTGACATGGGGTTGGGGGAGGGGTGTTGGCAGGAGACCTGGGCCTGGTCTGGGCAGTGTCCCCCGCCAGCCCTGAGTCCACTTTCCTGGCTCCAGGGTGGACAGTCATGACTCCACACAGTGTGGCCATGAGTCCAAAGGAGTCTGTGAGTCAAACGGTAAGGGGTTGAGTGATGCATCTGCGGTGTGCTGCACCTGTGGCATGCTGCACCTGACCTGTGCTGCACCTGACCTGTGCTGCACCTGTGGCATGCTGCACCTGACCTGTGCTGCACCTGACCTGTGCTGCACCTGTGGCATGCTGCACCTGACCTGTGCTGCACCTGTGGCATGCTGCACCTGACCTGTGCTGCACCTGCAGCATGCCCCACCCTCGACAGCATGGCCATCCCTGCAGATGCGGCTCCAGACTTTGGTACTAATTCCTGTTTTTCACACTTGCTCTTAACCCAGTGACTCAGTGACAAGACAGCAGGAAGCCATGAAGCGTTCATTTCCCCTTCACGTGTGGCAGCCTCTGCAACTCCTGGGAGCTGGTGTAGAGACAAAGGTGTGGCAGGGGCCAGCGACATGAACAAATGCCACAGACACCCACTTCTCCCCGGTCAGTTCCTGTTCATTGGGGCCCACGTGGGAACTGGCGGAGGAGAAACTGCTTCTGCAGGGGGACGGGAAAGCCAACTGTCCACGTCAGTCACCTGTGGGTGCCTGTGGGCTGGGTTGCTGCTATCGGCGTGGTGCCAGGCTGGGAACAAACTCACCCTCACCCCATGGGAGGGGCGTTGCTGTTCTCGCCCTCAGGTGTGGAGGCGGAGGCTGGCCGGGGCTCTGTAACGTGCCCAACATCACACAGCCTTTCCGGTCTGTGGGCTCACGGCCGATGGGGGTCACACAGCCCTGTGGGAGGGGACCGCGCTGCCCACCTGCCTGGCCAGAGCTGCCTCTCTGGCCCCTTCCATCCACTCACGGCGCCATCCTGGTGGGCCTGCTCCCGGTAAGTGTCCTTGTCTTTATTAGCAGTAAAGTGAGACCCACTACTTGCTGGTTGCTTTGTGCCAAGTTGTTTATTTAATCTTCCTTCAATCTTCATAGAGACCTGGACAGGTGGAGTTCCTGAAATGGTCACAGGAATGCTGTGGGCAGCCTTGTCCCCCAAGTGCTGATGAGAAACAGGTTCAGAGAGGCAACAGCCTTGGCCACAGCAGCTGGGGACGGTTGCTGGCGGGGCAGGGGTTCCACGCGAGCTGGTCCGTGTCCACTGCCTGTGCTCCGAGGCACGTGGCCGCATGGCCCTCTTTGCTGTTGGCAGCCTGACCCGCACCTTCCAGTCAGAGCATCTCTGCTCGTCCAGCGGGGCCGATACGGATGGCAAGTCCGTGGGCTTTGGGCGTCATTGCTCTCTCAGCTCTTGTGCCCCTTCTGCCTCTTCCTTCTGGTCACTCGGCCACAAACAGCTCATCTCCTGCACTGGACGAGGGGCAGCTGAAGGCGGGCACCACATCCCCTCCGAGCTCTTCCCATGGTCCCGGGCCCCTGGCTGGAGCTCAAGGACTGAGTGGATTAATGAGGACTTGGTGTGCATCACACAGTAGGACTGAGATTATATTTACCAGATGGGGTGACGTACAGAGCGGCGGAAGAACACCGCCGAACACCCCCAGTGTTTGGTACAGCAGCCACATGGGGAAAACAGGGCGTCCGGGTACTGTTCACAGAGGCCAACATCCGTGTTCAGGACGGTAACTCCTCTTGGAAGTTTTCCTAAAACTGAGATCTCCCTTCTTAAATAGCTGTGTGTGTACGCGTGCTCACACACACACACACACACACACACACACACACACACACACATACTCACACCGGCTGGGGCTCTCCTGTATGCACAGGAGAAGTGAGGGCTGGAGGGGCCCATCCTCACCGTGTAGAACGTGGCCATCCGGTTCCTGGAAGGGCTGTCCCGGACGTCGAGGTAGCAGAGCGTGTACATGGCCCCCACCAGCAGGTTGAACAGCCTCCAGTGGCAGGTGCCGTCCACGAGGTCGCTCTGCTGGGCCACCAGCCAGAACGTCATCACCAGCCAGTGGGCCCCTGGAGATAGGCGGGAAGTCAGGGTCCCGGCGGGGAGGCAGGAGGGAGTGGGGCCAGGACCCGGGAACCGGGCCTCGGGACTGCCTCTCTGAGCCCACGACCCTGCTGCAGCACCAGGAGGAGAGGCCAAACCCAAAGGGGTCGGGGCACAGAGGAGTGTGCGTGTTTTCTTAGCGTGGGGTATTTCATCTGAACCCCACCGAGGGCAGCTGACCCAATCCAGGGCCAAGAAAACCAAGACCAGCTTCCACCTCATGTCCTGGACACCCTGCAACTGTGCCCCGGAGTTCTAGAAAGGGTTTAGACCAGGGGTGTCAAACTCATTTTCACCGGGGGCCACATCAGCTTCGCGGTTGGCTTCAAAGGGCCGAAATAATTTTAGGACTGTGTAAGCGTAACTACTCCTTAACTAGGGGCAGGAAGCTCTACATCCGGCCCTTTGAACGCAAACTCGAGGCTGATGTGGTCCCCGGTGAAAATGAGTTTGACACCCCTGGTTTAGAAGGTGCCAAGGCAGCTGAGGGCACACTATTTTTCAATTACCGCCATGAGATCTGTCTTCGGTGCAGCTATAGTTTTATTTATTTATGTTTATCCTCACATGAGGACATGTTTTCATTGCTTTTAGAGATTAGGAAAGGGAGGAAGGGAAAGAGAAAAACACGGATGTGAGGGAGAAGCATCTACTGGTTGCCGCCCATCTGTCTGCACCTGGAGCTGGGGTCGTACACACCCGAACTGGGGATTGAACCCCAAACCGGAGGCAGGTGCTCTGACCGGGAATCAAACCCGCAACCTTTAGGTTATGGGACGATGTTCCAACCAACTGAGCCACACCAGCCAGGGCTCCAGCTACACTTTTTATTCCTAGTTTTAAGTCAAGTAATATTATACTGGCGTTTGAGCTGAATGTCAAAAAATGAATAGAAGTGTTAATCTCTCTTTAGGACTCCACTTTCTTCCAGAAATTTCTCCTTTCTGTTAACAAGTGACGTGTGTCCACATCTGCCCCGGGCTTGGGTCTGGGTGTTTCTCAGTGCTGCCGTTCTCTGTAAACAGGAGGCCACTGCGCCTTCGTGCAGAGCCTCCCCAGGACCTGTGGAGACGCCGTTGCTTGGACACAGAGGCGCACAGGCTCTGCAGTGCCCCCGCATGGCCAGGCAGGATGTGGGTGACTGAGGGTCGGGGTCAGGGGACATGTCTAAAGCCCAGCCAATGAAGTGGAGGGCCCTGGAAAATGTCACTGGATGCGGGGAACACTGTTGCACTGCGTTAGGGCAGGGGACTCCCTATGCCTCCCTCCTGTGCGCTCCAGAGTTCAGGAGCTCTGTGGCTGGGCTGCTGGCTGTGGTGGGACCTGTCTCCAGTGAGAGCCCCCTCCCATTCACCCTGACCGCCATGGTGGCTGCAGCCTCCTCCTCTGCCCCTGGACTCCGGGCCGGCTGACTGCCTTCTTGGGGAGAACACAGCAGAGGCCACATGTGGGCCACTGTGAGGAGGACCGACAGTTTCCGTGTCTTTTGTCTTGGGATTCTCTGCTGCCCTGCATGAAGTGCAGGGTATCTGCCAGGTTCAAAGGGCACAGGAGGAGCCTGGGGGTGCCAGGGGTGCAAGGATAGGCTCTGTCAGAAAGTCCAGCCCGCTGGAGCCTCCCTGTGATTCCAGACACCCACTGGGTTTGAGGAGCATGAGTGGTTATTTTAAAGCATTAACTCCTGGGCAGTCCGGGACGCTTACCTACAACCGCCAGGCCCCAGGCGTGGTGGGCTCTGAAGAACAGGGCCAGGCTCAGGACGCGGGCCCCCACCATGCCCATTCTCCACAGCTGCTGGCAGGCGAGGGCAGCCCACGGCGAGGAGAGGTGGCCCAGCTTCACGGAGCCCGTGAACCGAGTGTAGCACACCAGGGCCCAGGACAGCGTGGCCCAGGAGCACAGGGAGCTCACCCCTGCAGGCAGTGGAAGCCTTAGGTTGTGGGGTTTGCTAAATGAGGCATTCGTTTCTGTCCCCCTTGAGAAGTGGGACATTCAGTGGTCAGGGGAAGGCGTCACCTACCTGGCACAACGTCCGTGAAGTCTGAGGCGAGGAAAGCGCAGGTTTGCAGCAGCAGGTGGGGCCCGGTCTGGAGCAAGGCCTCCAGGAGGCGGAGGGCTGACAGGTCGGCCTCCAGGAGCAGCAGTGGGCCCAGGTTGGGGGCTGCCCCGTCCTTCCCCAGCACAGTGGAGGTGACATCCCAGTGCCTGAGGGGGGACGGGTGATGGTGTGGAGCCCGACCAGAACAGCCCCCTTTCCCTGGCGTGTTGCTGGGACCTGTGGCATTCCAGAGAGTGACTTGTCCTGTCTGTGCAACGGGGCCCCTGATCTCTCACTGCGCACTGGAGACGCTGCCGCAGGGGGTCCTGCTCAGCCTGCTGTGGGACAGCTGGGGTGCGGGGATGGTGGGCTTGGAGGTGGACTGGACCAGATAGCAGGGGGCTCCCTCTGAGCCCTGCAAGGACCCCAGATGAGAACACGTATTCACAGAAGAACCCGCAGGTTGCACTTCATCAGGCTCACCGCTTCCACACGCCCAGCTGTAGGAGGTGCAGCGTGAACAACCCCCAGCGACATTGCTGTCCGTCTGCTCGGAACCACAGGTAGCTCAGGCCCTGGACCAGGAAGCCAGGCAGCAGCACCGCAAGCACCAGCCACGCCCAGAGCAGCTGTCCTGTGGTGAAGTAGTACACGGAGGCGCAGAGGCCTGGGTGCAAGGGGGAAGGGCAGAGGGCGAGTGAGCGGTGGACTGAGCCGGGGTGACCAGCCCACACTGTCCCTGCCAGGGCTCTGCAAGACACAGCCCGGGAACTGCTGAGCCACCTGGCAGGCGAGATGGGCCAGGGGCTGAATGAAAGCACCAGGGAGCCCGAGGCACAGGCACGGAGGATGGACGGTCTAAGGCACCGTTTGAGGGCCCATCTCAAGGGCGGAAACAGTCCGCAGCACCTAGTGCGCGCTCAGACCATGCGGAGCCGCCTCTCTGCGCGCTGCTGGCCGGGTTTCATGCTTTTGGTCGGGAGGGTAGAGACAGACACAGGTCAGGGTCTGTCCTCCCCCATCACTGACAGTGGAGACGGCGCTGCGTCTGTCCACACCGGCAGGTCCAGGAAGGTCCTGCCGTCGTTTCCTGCGACTCTGGTGTTTAAAGTGGGCACGCGCTGCCTGCAGTCGCAGCAGCAGCACGGCCCTCGTTGCAGACAGATGCCTGCTGGTCTGGACAAGGGGTCAGGCCCTGGGCAGCCACCCTAGGCCCTCAGGCTGTCTCCTGCTTCATCGCCCCCTGGGCTTCCTGAGGCCGCAGCCAGGGCCCCCGGCACAGAGTTTTTGCGGGAGGAACACTGAGGGCCAGGCCACTCCCTTAGGGGACCTGTCTGGGCCTGGTGCGTGCTGAGACAACGGGGTCCTGTTTTGTCTTCCCCCCGCTTGGCGCGGACGATGCCCTGCCTGCTTACGCCGGCTCCTCCTGGTGCGTCTTTGAAACAGCGGGCGCCTTGGGGAGACCCGCAGAGACCGAGGTTCAAACAAGGGACCCCACTAACCAGGAGCAGCGACTCGCTACCCGTGGTCAAGTGGTAATGTTGTGTACGCGCAGCAGAGGGGGCGCTGCCCAGAGGGGGTGTGGTTTAGATGCTGTAGCCTCCTAATACGCCCCTCCTCCCCACTTCGGACGCTTTCGAGGAGAAGGCGTTTCAGGGAGCCCAGCGGAAGTGGGCGGAGGCAGGACTTCTCTCCGGCACCGAAGGAGTTACCGATTCGAACCAGAAAGGCGCTAAAAGTGTTGCCATCTTGCTTCGCCTTGGCTGGTGGGGAACCGGCTCTCCAAGGAATCGGGGTGTCCCTAGTGGCCTCGCTGAGCTGTTCTAAACCCCGAGGCGGAGCCACAGACCCCCAGGGCAGCGCGGATGCCGAGCCCCGTCCCACTCAACCCTACTCTGGCCTCCAAGAAGCCAGAGCCCCCAAGGTCTGCCGGGGTGGGCGAGGAACAGGGCGCACCGGGCCGGCCTTCAGCCCCTCTCGAGCCCACAGCTCTTTGCTGAGTCCGGAGAACTTTCTGGAGGGCGGGGTGGGATGCGTGTGCTGGATTTCAAAGGAGGACCACGTATCTGCCGGGGTGGGGGGTGTTGCATCTACGGGACCATCCTGCATTTGCGAGGGGCCGAGCCTCCGCGGAGGGGGAGCCATGCCTCCACGAGGGACCTCACGCGCTCGGGGATCGTGCATCACGGGTGGGGGGAGCCAGGCATCCACGGGGGGCTCAGCCTCCCCGGGGAAAATGGCGCTCCTTCGGAGGGGTCCCACGCTCGGGAGATCATGTACAGGGGGAGGGAATCGCGCGTCCGCAGGAGGATCGTGCTTCCCGCGACCGTTTGGCGTCCGCTCACGTCTGGGCGGGAGGCTCAGCAGGCAGGTTCGTGTAGGGCGCAGGCTTGGGCAGGGGTTGGGGTGTCGGAGGGGTGAGCCCGGCAGGCTCCCAGCCTGGGGCTGCCCGGCACTTACGCGCGCTCTGCTCGGCCGCCAGCAGCAGGGCGGAGAGCCCCAGGAGCCCCGCGTGCATCCTCTCCGCCGCCGCCACCTCGCCCCCTCTGCCCCTCCCCCTCTCTCCGCCCCGCGCGCGGATCGGGGAGGTTTCCGGCCGAGATACTGGTGCTGGGGGCTGTTCGGGGCTCGGTGTCGGGCCCTGGTTGTTTCCCCCCTGGTGAGGACAGCAGAGGCAGGGCGGGCCGCGCTGAGGGGTCTGGCTTCTGGCCGGAAAGTGCGGGTAAGGTCGCGCCTCTGGAAGTGGGCGGGGGGGGGGGGGAGGGTCTCCTCTCTGTTCCCCAGACTTGGAGAAGTGCGTGGAGGTGTCGGGACTGCGGGTGGCTGTCACGAGGTGGTGGACTGGCCAGGGAGTGCGCGGCTGTGGAGGGGGTGGGGGTGCAGTGGAGCCCTCAGTGGGTCTTCTGGAAATCGTCCAGAGGATGCCAACTGGTTCTTTCTCTGCTAATCGCCCTCAAATTCACCCGTCTCCCGCTTCACAACGGCCTTTTGTAGCTCCTGGTGGACTCAAGGGTTACCCCAGGCTCCAGTCTGTGAGAAGTAACTGTGCACTGGAAAACGTTCTCTCCAGAGCATGTGTACGTAGGGCCCGGGACAAATAACGCCCCCTCTTTTATTACAAACTCTCTTATTCCAAAATCACAAGCAAGTAATTCTGTAACATCACACTCAAACACACCATATGGCATTTGGGATGAAATGTTCAAATTAAAACTCTAAGTTATCACACCGATATTATTACCTTACCGACCACACTCAAGCAGGCCTTACTTCTGCCCGACCCTGTGTGTGATGAGCACACATGTGGTGTGTCTATATACCCAGGCATGTGGAGTCTGATTTAAGGGTTTTATTTGGGCGCTGTGAAGGCGATGATGAATTTGGGGTCTCTAACTCCCAAAGCAGGCAATTAGCTAAACTAGTCTTACTTTTTATTTTGGGGACGTTTTCCGGCCACCGTCCTTGAGTCAGGGCCTCTGCCACTTCCCCACGGGAGCTGGCCGCACTGTCACATGGTCTAGTTTTCCCGCTAAAGCCCCGCTGCAGAGAAGTCCCAGGAGGAGATCCGAACCCTCGAAGGGGCAAGTGTGAGCAGAGCACTCGGGTGAGCCTGTGAAACACTTATGATTATTTTCTATTTACCAGAATAAAACCAAGGCGCCAACACCTCCGTGTTTTCCTCCTGTAGTTCCAGCATGATTCCTCTAAAACGCTTCATCTGGTTGGAGGTCGTGTTTATTTATCCCGAGAGCACCCCCACCCCAGTTTTCCATGGACTTCCCAACGTGTTTCTGGTTTTCTCACCGGATCTGTGGGTTCTGACCTGCGACTCCCCTCAGAAATACAGATGACACAACCCCTTCCGAGTCTCTTCCCTCTAAACCGATGGGTAGGCAGGAGGGTGCACTTCTGAGGCTGGGTGTCCAGTCCTTCAGCTTCTCTTTCCCCCCAAACTTCGGTGTCCAAGTTCCACAACCTCCCTTTCTATCGACGTCCTACTTTTCTGGTTGCCCTGCAGAGGGAGCACGTCACAGTTTTTCCATAATCGGAGCAGGGCTCTCATCTAGTAGAAACAGTAAGAAATTGTCAATGTATGTGACATGTGACATGAGAAATAGAACAAAATACATCTATGTAAAAATACACAGAAAGGGAAAATATACTCAAGTGTTGAGTATATTTATTTTGGTTTGGTTGAGTTAATGTTGGTTTTCTCTGGGTTATGGGATTCCTGGCGCTTATTGTTTCTTTGCATTCTTTGTTATATACTTTCAGTTACCACATAGTCCATATAGCCAGAAAACTTTTTGTAAATAAGATAAAATGTAAAAAATATTTCTTTCACAATCAGGGAAAAGCCGAAACAAAGCTTGCATAAAATCCCCATAAAGATTCTTATCAGTGAACATAGACTTCTATAGAGAGACTGAACGATACCCAGCCACACTGAGCCCACGGGCAGGCAAGTAGAGTTTCTACATGGGAAAGCTGAATATTGGCGAAATGACCTTTATTCTAAAATGGATATATGGATTAGTGAAAAAGAAAATTGGAACTTAAAAACAAGACTCTGAACGTATCCAGAACTAATTAAGTAGAAGAGAGTTGCTAATGAAGTGTTGAAAAGAGAGAACAGGGAGGGGAGACTCGCTCCCCCCCCCCCGCCCCCCCAGTTAGGGTCCGGGGGTGCTGAGAAAATCCAGGGCAGGGGCCCTTGTTAGTACCAGGACCTTTGGACCTCAGGGATGTGTGGCAGTCTCGGCGGGCAGCCGCTGAAGGCCAAAGCCTCCAAGAAAAATATTACATTTTATATTTTTATGTTGATGATAATCTACGCTTTATTATGACCTTATATCAGTCCAGGCAGATTAATTCATTTATTTATGTATTTGATGAGTGCTCATGGAGGGCTGCCACACGGGGGCGCTGTGTGAAGGACAATCAGCTCTTCCTTACTCAATAACTAAAGCTGAATACCGATAAATAATTTCGGTTTCTGAATTTGCACTCAGTTCATAATCCTTCGGTGCTAAGAACCCCGACAGAATGATTTCATTGGGTTGGTTCCTGTTCTGCCACTGGTGGACTGGCGCATCTTAAAGCCCAAATGACAGAAAGCAGCCGACCCCCTGAAATCCATTACACTAATCTCATATCTTGTACCACATGATGAATTCGCTGAAGGGGAATCCACCAAGTTACCAATGTGCTGAATAGAGGAATTTTTCACAAATTCTAGTTGCACCATATCTTCATCATTTTAATTTCGCTGCTGCTACTTCCCCAAATGTCTTGTTTATATTTAAGTCAGGAACTCTTCAAATGCTGGATTTTGTATGTCCGTATGGATGGTGGCCCTTCAGTGAAGCTCGTGACCTCCATTTTTGCAGGTGAGGCTTGGCTGGTCTACTTCTATTCCTGCAGTAGCGTCTGACCTCCCCACCTCCACCCCGCTCTCCCCACCCCCTCAGTCCTGGTGCCCAACACACCCCATCTTTTGCTCCTGGTGGTGAAAGGAATCAGTCGAATTGTTTGAGATACAGCTTAACGTTGTAGGACAATAGGCCACTAGGGATCCTGTATTCAGAGAGTTGGCTTTGGAAAATTAGATGATGCAGAATTGATCATTGCGCGATTTTTGGTTTTGAGATAAAATCTTACAGCCCGAAAGAGCTCACGGTATGACAACTTGCCACTAGATGGCGCCCTGAGAAGGTAAAGTGCTCACTCCGCTTTCCCTGGGATCCGGTGGAAGGGACCTTTAAACCGACCCTTTGCAGAGGGCCTGAACCTGCTGTGGAACCTGCAGTTGGCGAGTGACACGCAGGTGCCCGTCGGTGAAAGACGGGGGCGGGAGACCCGGGGCTTCCTGCTGTAGAAACGCCATGTAAAGAAGAGTTGCCGAGGGGGTCCATCTCACGCGGGAAGGTCGGGTGGGCGGCGGGGTCTGCATCCCCTCAGCTAACGCCGGCCAGCCCCCAGCCACGCAGCCCAGGAACAGCTGCAGGCCCTCCTCGCAGCGCTGCAGCTTCTGCTCCTTTGCCTGGTGGGGAGGTGGCAGAGCTTTCCCCTGACGAGTGCGGAGAGGAGAGGATTTTGAGAGATTCCCATCACAACGCACAGGAATGACTTACCTTTGTAGCACAGGTGCACGCGCGAATGTTTCAAGAGCCTCACTTTCAAAGTTGTCCTTGAGAGTGAAAGCAGAGAAAGTTAGTGACCCTGTCGATGCAGGGACCTCTCCAGTCCTCTCTGACTTTTCCTTTGTTGAGGTACATGCTCGGTTATTTTGTTGCTCATAAAAAGAGTAGTCATTGCCCAAATGAGCAGGTGTGATTCTGAAATTCCTGCCTTCTCTTGCCCTCCCTCCCTCCCTCCCTCCCTCGTTTTCTTCCTTCTTGTCCATTACTTTGGGCAATGACTTCATCACCTCTCCTCACGTGCTGCAAAGTCGTCATGAATTACACATAGTTTTTAATATCGGGTTTGTCCACGCTGCTTCATGCACAATTACGCTTCCCTCCACACCCTCCAGCTCCCGGTGCCCAGAGGCAGCTTCGTTCCCAGTGAACTTGGCATCCTGCTGTCTTTGTGATGTTTCCAGGGCCAGCCTTTTGGGGGCTGCACGGCCCTGGCCTGCCCAGCCCTGTCCTCTCCTACACGTGTCCTCCCCTGCTCTTCCCACAGGTGCGGAGGCAACGTTTCCGTGTGCGGCCATCGCTGAGGTTTGAGTGGGTGGAGCATAGGCTGTGCTGGGAGAGAGGCTCTGAGCTGCGGAGTCACGGTGCTGGGTGTCCTGGGCGCTGACTGCTACAGAGAATCTGGTCACACTGTGGCCGTGGTTGGGCTGAGGCCACCTCAGCGCCTTCCGTGTGGGCCACCTACTGGGTGAAAAAGGACCTCAGAAGATAGAGGCTGCGGCTGTGCCTCGGAAGGGGGCCTGTGGGGAGTCTTGGAACCTGGATGGAGGTCCCAGCCAGTGACTGGGGTGGGGGGCACCCCAGAGGGCCATGTGGAGACCCAGCAAACGCAGCCCATGAGAGGACTGGCTCAGGAACCTGCAACCCAGGGGAGGCGTCAGGGCTAATTAGAAAAGCTCCGGCCAGAGACCCTGCTGACTGGTGAAGGGTTGTTCTTCTGGGAGAGCGAACGCTACCCATCCCTCTTCCCTACCCAAAGGACTAACTATGAGGAAGAACAACGGGCCAGTGGGGGTACCCCTCTTCCCAGCCCTCCCAGCCACCGGAGCTCGGGTCCAGACCGCAGGGGGCAGGAGAAGAGCCTTGAACGGGACGTGAGGTAGAAGTTTGAAAACGTGTGAGTCTACATCGGAAGAGCCAGAAGGAGATCTTCAAGTAAAGATCTAAAAGTTACTGAAACATCACAGAATCAAACCGAGATGCTGTTGGTTGGCAGCTTTTGGAAGAAGAAGCTGTGTCAAGCTTGTGACCCACTGAGTGGAGATGATTCCATTTACTGAGTGAATCTCATAAATATTTCACGGTGTCTTTACCATGAATGCCCTCATTTTAAGGGAGGGAAAGGTAAGGGCCGGCTAGAGCGAAGGAACCTGTCCCAGGAGGTGTGCTGGGAGGTGGGGTGGTGCCCTGTGGGGTCCCTGGTGCCCATACCACTCAGCGTGGACTCCGAGGTCATTTTCAGGTTCAGCTGGGCTGGCTCTCCCCGGTCTCCGAGTCTCTGCTGGCAGGCGGCTCCTCTCCGGTATGTGGATTCTGAGTCAGCCCTGAGTTACAGACTGGAGGCTCTTCCACCCTCAGAAGCAGAAGAACCAGTTTGGCAGTGCCACAGGCTGACGAGGTGCTGGGGGAGCCACGAGCAGGTGGCCATCAGGCTCCCTGTCACTGACCAGCTGCTGTCCTGCCCATGGCTACTCCAAGAGTGAGGTCCATCCCCCGGGGTCCATCACTGCGAGCGTCAGCAGTACTCATGCATTTTCCAAACCCCCACATCACCCCGGGGGTAAATTTGTCCTACTCTTATGTTCCTGAGAAAGCCAAGGGTCAGAGAAGGTAAGGCACTGTCCAGAGCCCCAGGTCTGTGCAACCTGGAAATCTGTGTGTCCACCTGGACCCAGTGTGACCTGCTTTGGTGGCAGGTCCTGGATGCAAGGAGCAGACATCCCGGTGGCTGGAGAGAGCGGCTCGGCGGGAGATGGACTCCCTGAGCACAAGCAAAGGAGGAGAGGAGCACGGTGAATGCGGGCACAGGGGAGAAACCGGACTGCAAAGTGTGGCCAAGGCAGAGGCAGGAGCAGCCTTTGGGGGGGCAAGGGGAGGTGGTGAAAGGGCAGCTGCCCAGGGAACTGCTGTCCACAAGTAGGTTTCAGGTGGGTGGCAGGAAGGTTCTGCCCACACTGAACCCTGGTTTTCACAGAGCAGAGTGCCTGGGCTAGTCCCAAAGCACCAAGCTTGGACTCTGATGTGGGCAGCCACCCTCTGCCCTGCCCACTGGGTGCACAGGGATGCTGCCAGGCGAGGGGAGGGGCTCCCGCCTCCCAGCGAGTTTGCCCTTCCTGAGCCCATTTTCCTGCCAGTCAGGGAACACACACCAATGAGCGGGGTTGCTGTGTGGCTGCGAGGGGGTTAAAGTGTCCAGGAGGTGACGTGTGACTAAGGCCTGCAATCAGGGTCAGGGGCCAAGAGGCCAGAGCCTGCAGTGGTTCAAACCAGTCACACTTCACGGGTCAGAAGAGCATGTGCTTGGAGTCCCCGTCACAGGGGGATGCTCTGAGTTCTCGGTCACGGACCAGCCTAACGGAGAAGACAGCACGTCACGATAGGTCTCAACCCTTCACAAGCAACTGTGACTGAGGGGTTGTTTCTCTGCCAGCACCTGCCCCACCGCCTCTGCTGTTGCCCGGTCCATACTGACACCTATCGGACCATTTCAAACATTTTTTTCTGCAGTTGGTCTCTGCAGCACAGGGTTCAAGCCAGGCCCGCAGGGGCTGCTTGGTCTCTGTTCTGTCTTCTTTTGCAGCAGCACCCTGCCATGTCCCTCTTGCTGCTGGACTCGGGGAAACACCAGGTCACCGGCCCTGCAGCGAGGCTCACGTTCCGGGTCTGACAGATTGCTCCCTTGAGCTGTTGCTTTTCTTGTTTCTCTAACTTCTGTGTTTCTTGCAAAGGGATCATTAGATCTACAGACTCGATTAGGTTCAGGTTCAATGGCTTTTGGCCAGAGTATTCCATAGGTGGTGCTGGGTGCATCCGACCACATCACAGCAGAAGGCCCGTGAACGCCCGTCTCTCACTCCCAGTGAAGGACGAGGTTGGTCACCTGGCTTGGCTGGTGGCAGCCTCCCCCTCGATCATCAAATCCCCGCCACACTTTTCACGGGTGGTTTTAAATCTGCTGACAGATGATTCGCACCTGTGATTCCGTTCAGGGATGCTGGAGATTTTCTATGAGAAGGTATTTCCTTCATATAACTGTTATTGATGCTGAACTGCCGTTTGGACCAGCGAGGCAGAATGAGAGCTTCCTCGTTTCTGTTTCCCAGTATCCAGAGGGATGTGTTGCTGCCCCTCAAAAACTCCAGCTACAGGCAATTTTGTTGTTTATGTGCTGTTGTGAGTGCAGGGATTGTTAGATGTGTAACGTTTCAATTGACTGCTGTCATTGATCTCTGCCACAATGGCAGACGCTCCGCCGTTGCCCCTGGGTTGCCTCTGGCTTGGAGCCGCATTCTTCGGACCCGTCTGTTTGCACTCTCTTCCCTCCTTTCCAGCACCAGGAGGTGCCATCTGTACATGTCCTGGTTCAGACCTGGGCTCTGCTCTTTCCCTAAATAATCCTGGTCTTCCCAGTGGGGACGAGTGGAGGCTGTGGCCTGATCCTGAGCCCAAGCCCGAGGGGCCTGCAACATTGCTGCCAGTCACTGTGTCACCAGGGGCAGAGGCTAAGAAATACTCCTTGTTGAGGGGGGAAAAACACCATGATTTATAGCGGTTGTTCCCATGCAAATATAAGAGTATAGGATTTTATTTATTTATTTATTTTTAGAGAGGGGAAGGGAGGCAGAGAGGGAGAGAAACATCAATGTATGGTGGCCTCTTGCATGCCTCTTACTGGAGACCTGGCCTGCAACCCAGGCATGTGCCCTGACTGGGAATCAAACCAGCAACCCTTTGGTTCACAGGTCAGAGAGTAGAGGATTGTAATGCGACTTCTTCTTTTGTTTGAATGGTTCTTAGACGTTTCCGCCCCCGACTTTCATGTGGAGCGTATCCACGTTCACGCAAATACCATGCCACCAGCCCTTGTACACGCTCCCCTGGACGCACTGGCTGCCATGGCTTCACTGCCTATCTTTGGGTCGAGCTGATTGAGAGGACATTACAGACACCATGACAGTTCGGTTTAGCGTGTGTCTCCTGAGCACGGGGTGCCCACAACGACAGTGCCTGCCTCTGTGATGGAAAGCACAGTGGGTAGCTGGGCATGGAGGGTTGCAGGCTCAGGGTCGGTGAGCACCCAGAAGCCAGTGGCGCCTGGCAGGTGGCCAGTCATTTGTGGTTTTAACGTGTGTGGCCCAAGGCAGACAGCGTCAGGGGCAGTAGGAGGAGCCCCCGGGGAACCAGAGGCCATCACCAGTGGCCCAGAAAGCCCCGGGGGCCTGAGAGGAGGTTGCCGAGGCCTCTGCAGGGGCGGTGACTCTGAGGCGCCATCGGGAGTGACTGCTGATTTTAAAGTTGGGAAATGAGGTTTATGGCCACTGGAACCCCAGATGGACCGAAAGACGTTAGATTCATGTGTTCTTAGTGTGTCCAGTGACTCTCCTTGGAGGAGGATGTCATCCTGGTGGTGTCACACCTGTGCTCCTGGAGCAAGGCAGGGGCAGCAAAGATGTCATCTGCAAGGACGGGGAGGGACCGAGGAACTGCTGAGGGCCCTGTGGGGTGGCTGAAGAAGGGGAACCACTGACAAGAGGCCTTCGATGTGAGCACTGAGCAGAACAGGTTAGCCCAGTCCAGGAGAGCGCAGTATTCACCGGGTGCAGACTGAGCAGAAGCAGCGATTCTAGTAACATTGGTGATTGGGGCCCTGGCACCTGGAACCATAGTCTCAAGGTCGTGCCAACCCACCAGGAGATGCCTTTAGTTTATCCAGAGTTCAGAGCAGGGAAGACTGGGCCGTCATGTGGAGAGGCAGTGGGCACAGTCACCCCTCATGTGTTCAACTTTATATCACAAGCTTTAAGTCTCGGTTTCTCCTACCCTTCGAGACAGCGTGGGTGGATCTGGAGAGCATTATGCTAAGTGAAATAAGCCAGGCGGTGAGGGACAAATACCATATGACCTCACCTATAACAGGAACCTAATCAACAAAACAAACAAGCAAGCAAAATATAACCAGAGACATTGAAATTGTGACCAGAGAGGGGGATAATGGGGGGAAAGGGGAAGGGTTTTCAGGAACTACTGTAAAGGACACATGGACAAAACCAAGGGGAGTGGAATCAGGAGAGGGAGGTGGGGATGGCTGGGGTGGGAGAGTGGTGTGGAGCAAATGCAGACAACTGTGCTTGAACAACAATAAAATAATTAAAAATAAAAAAAGTCTTGGTTTCAAATTACGCTGGGCCAAATGAACTGTTCCATTTGGGGGTCCACAAGGCCCTGTTCTGTGTCACCAGCTCTCATCTGTGCAGCACCTGCCGCGCCCCCTGCCACGCTTAGGCGACCATGGGGGCCCCGGGGCAGCCCCCCAGCCAGCCAGGTTCCAGGGGGCATCTCTGAAGTCGCCTGTCACCTGCCGCTACACTGCGGTTCTGATCGCTTGGTGTTCTGTGTTCCTCCCTGAGATGGTCAGTCAGATGTGGCCTCGAGGAGACGGAGGAGAGGCCCTGGAAGCCTGTTGACTACATTCCCAGGTCCTTGAGGACGGGCCACACGGGGGGGGGGGGGGGGGGGGGGGGGGGGGGGGGGGGGGGGGGGGGGGGGGGGGGGGGGGGGGGCGTGGGGAGGCAGCAGGCGGGAGGAGGGGAAGATTTAGGCCACTGCTTTGTTGGACGCTGTAGAGATGGCATCGCCCCCTGCAGGTCGTTAGAGTTAGCGTTCAAGTAACGTCTGACCAAAGTAGCCAGGTACGTCCTGTTTTCGCGGGCTGTAAGCTGGGCCGTCTACCAGGGCACCAGCACCGGCACTGGGAAGGCAGGCGTCCTGGGTGGTGGGGGGCAGACGGCTGCCAAGGGCAGCCTGGCAAAACCCATGCACCCGGGGGATGTGTTTCCCACGCTGGGCAGTCAGCGTGTGCAGGGACTGGCAGGCAGGGGATCCAGTGACGCCATAAGGAGGGCCACAGTCACCAAGGGTGTGAGCAGGCATCCCATGCCTGCTCATGCTCTCTCCTTCACCTAAGCAGGTGCTGTTGTAGGGACCGTGGACTGGGGCCTTGTGCCCATGTGGGAGGGAGTGCAGTGTAGTGGGTCCTGGACAGCTCTAGCAAAGTCCTTCATTTCCAAGCCAAGCTCCCCCCGGGAGGGGCCAGGCAATACCTTTGTGTTTCAGGCTGACACAGAGGGTGGTGGTGACAGGGAGTGGAGGTGTGTTCTGCAGACAGTCGATTATTAATTGATAGGAGGCCATCCTCGGGGAGAAGTGGGGTGGCTCTTGCTGAGGGGACCCAGTGAGAAGGTGTGACAGGGCATCAGTCCCAGGACAATAGGGCTGGGCAGGGTGGGGGCTCCCTAAGCTGCAGACTTGAGCTTTGGATGGAGGACAGAGGCGTGAGGGGCCGGGGGTGGGGCCAGAGAAGGCAACAGACATGTCTGCTGCCCTCTCTTTAAAACTTGCGGGGAGGAAAGGCTGCCCCGGGGAGGGGGGCGTGAGCCTTGGGATCACCTGTCATCGGGATGGGAATGGCCGCAGGGGTCCTCTAGTCCTTCCTGTTCTGAGCCTGTTTCTGGGGATAGTGCTGTTGATGTCCTGCCACGGTGTTCCTGACATGGGCAGTGACGTCTTGGTGGCTGACGGTTCATAAAAATGTCCTTGAAGAGCTGGCAGGGCGGCCACGTCACCAGGACCTCGTGAACTGAAGCCACCTGGTAAAGCAAGGTGTGTGGGCTCTCCTCTGCCTCTGCAGTCAGGCGGTGGGAAACCGGCCCGTGGGCCGGTGGGAGGCTCCGCGACCGGGAATCTGCCTTTCATTACGCCTCTAGGGGTCGGCAGCGTCCCTGCAGTCCCTTCTCAAGGCAGAGTGGACCTGGAGGATTCCTCAGCGGGTTTTTTAAAAAACTTAAACAATTTTTATTATATTTTCAAAAGAAATTTTTTCATAGACAGTTTACATTCAGTATTATTTTGTGTTAGTTTCAGGTGCACAGCACACTGGTGAGACCATCACATACTGTACAGAATATTCCCCAGATATTTCCAGCCCCCACCTGGCACCACTCCAAAAAAGCTAGCATCTCCTAGCTTTTCTGTCATGCAGTCCCACGCTGTGGGTGGGCCACCGCCAGCGCCGAACGCCGGAGTTCTCAGCCGAAACCGGCCCCGCCCCGTCGGCCGTCTCCTCTCCTCACAGAAGGGGGGCGCTGTGTCTAAGTCGCCCCCTCGGGCGATGGTTCTTCCAAAGGTTGACATTCATCGGTGCTTTTACACCTTAGCAATGTGGGGAGAACAAAGGGGCCCGTAGCCGATCAGAGACAACAGATGCTTCATTAGCTGCAAAACATTTATTGGGAGAAAGGGAAGGCGGACCGTCTCTTCGCCAACAGGTGGCCGCGGGCTCAGGTGCGCTGCAGGCTGGCGTGCTGCGTCGGGGGCGGGGCTCACAGCCGGGGCTCTTAAGAGACCGGTAACTTGGTTAAGCGATTGCAGAAGAGTCAGAAACCATCCTCTGGGAACCCAGACGTTAGGCCTAGAGAGCGGAGCTGAAGAGGAATCGTTTTACGGTCAGACTGGAAGTTCTCAGATGCTGAGCTTGACCGACCCATGGCCCCGGGCCCAGGGAGGAGGCAGGTGGCAGTTGTAGCTCTGTGGAGGGACCAGGCCCCTGCGAGCACCGGATTTGAGGTGAGCTCCTGCGGGGCCCAGGGGGGCCTGAAGTCGGCTGTCCCCTCGTCACGTCTTCTTGACGGCGTGCGGACTCCCTGCATCGCTCACATGTTGGTTTGGTAAAGAAACGAGGAGGAGGTGATGAGGGGAGCGCCCCCAGTCCTGGGCTCACGGGCTCTGCGGCCTGGCGCGACTCACTCCTAGTCCCCCTGCTCTCCTAACCTCTTCCAACAGGAGACACGAGATTCATTTTTGTCCGAAGGAGGGATGTTTAAGAAAAAAAAAAGGGGCTTTTTCTTTCACTAAAACAGCGTTTACAGACAGCGCAGGCGCGCGCCGGCACCCTGCTCAGACTCAGACGCAGCACTTGGCTCTGCCCTGGTAGCAGTTGCCCTCGACCTTCGTGAAGCGTGGGCAGGGGGAGAAGTTGCAGGTCCCTCCCTTCTTGACGCACACGTATTCTGGGTACCTGTGGAACAGGGTCAGGAGGCCCGCACCTGGAAGGGGGGAGAGAGCACATGTCAGGCTCGGGGCTGGCAGCCCACAGGCCTTTAGGACATCTGGTGAAGGAGGACAGACTGCCCATAAAGCTCTTTGCTGTTCCCTTCTGCCGGGATTTACCCTGCCTTCCTCCCAGAATCTCAGAGTGTCCCAATTACACGGTCTCCAGACTCACAGTCCATCAGCTGTAGGCAGATGAGAACAAAATGGGCCCTTCAGTACCCCAGGGGAGCGACCCTCAAGCCATGGTTCTGCAGAGATAGGTGTTACGGATCGAACTATGCCCCTCCCAGTGTCCTCAATTCATGTGTTGAAGTCCTAACCAGCCATTGCCTCAGAATGTGGTTGTGTTTGGAGACCGAGCCTTTGAAGAGGTGGCTGAGGTTAAATGAGGTCCTAGGAGTCATTCCTAATCCGACACGATGGGTGTCCCGGTGAGAAGAGGAGATTTGGACCCAGAGAGAGAGACACACACATCGGGGCTGTGTGCACACACAGGGCAGACCCCGTGCGGCCACCGCAAAGGCCACCATCTGCAAGCCCAGGAGGGAGGTCTCAGGAGAAAACTCCCTGCCTGCACCCTGCACCTGCGCTTCAGCCTCCAGAACTGCAAGAAAATAAATCTCGGTTGTCTGAGGGACCTACGCGGGGGCATTTCATCACGGCCGCCCCAGCTGGCTGATGCCAGGGCCCGTCCCTGCCCCGGAAAATGGGGTATTCTAACGTCACACAGCTCTGCTTGTTGGGGACACATCCCTCGTACTGACTGAGACTGTTCTCTTGTTCAGTCCGCAGCCCTGCTGCAGCCACGGCACCCACCCTGCAACTGTGGGTGTCTGGTGACTAGACATTGGGCAATGTCTGGGGACATAGCTGGTTGACACATTGTTTGGGGACACCGGGGAGGGCGTGGGAGGTGCTAGGTGGGTAGAGGCAGAGATATGGCTAGAGAACTGCAGAGCCTGGAGCCGCCCTCAGAGCAGAGCTGTCTGGGTCCAGGGTCAGCAGCGCCCAGGTGGGGACACCGTGGCCTAGACCGGTGGCCTTCATGCTGCACACACATGAAACTCGGCTGTGATACTCACCCAAGTATTGATCTACTTGTTCTGGGGCGAAGTCTATGGGCTGGTCTTTTTTAAAAGAGAACTCCTCAGATAAATTTAACGTGCAGGAAAGGCTTGAGAACTTCTGGACCACCGGTTTTCACATTTGGTCAGAGAACTAAAGAATTACTGGGGCAAGATTAGGGGGCAGACAGGAGTGGGGGCAAGGGCAGCACATTAAAAATGGAACAGTTAGTTGCAATAGTAATAATTTTCTATGTATATACTCCTATAGAAAAATAGAATATTCACTTGGGCAAACTTGAAAGTTTTGTTGAGATAGAGAAATTCTCAGAAAAACACAACGTACTAAAATAAACAAATGAGAATGACAAAATCTAAGTAGCTGCCATAACTGTCCAAGAACTCGAGTCCAGAAATAACACCTTAGGCCAAGGTGGCTTCACCAGCACATTCTACCAGGGAACCAGTAAGAATAGTGTCGACACCCACTGTTTCTCAGAATAAAAGAGGGAGAATACTCACTCGCCAGTTCACAATGTCATGTCAGCATGGTCTACGTACCAACATCTAACAGGATTAGTCATACCAGGAAAGGAAGGGAAACTCAGGGGTCAGCCTCCCTGATCAGCAGAGGCAAAGGTCCTACATACATTCTCAGGGGGCAAAGCAAAACCAGGCTCAGGTTTCATCTCCCATTTGACTGTTTCATTTCCCATTTGAAAACCGGTCGATGCCTATTAAGAATAAAGGGGGAAACGCATATGGTTTTCTCCACAGATGCAGAAAAACACGGGAGAAAATTCAGCATTGACTGATGACAAAAAACTCTTAACACATGAGGAGCTAGAGGGAACTTTCTTCATGCGATACAGAATACTCACAGAAGAATACAACAAACAGTACGCTTGGAGGGCACACACTGAACGCTTTCCATCCGAGACTGGCCACAAGACCAGCACGGCTGCTATCACCGGTTCGTTCAACACTGTACTCGAGGTACTAGCCAGGGGGATAGGATGAAAATAAATAAACAAATAAATAAAGGTGAATGAGTGTTGAAGAAATAAAATTCTCAGTATTTGCAGGCATTACGATTATATGTGGACAGTCCAAAAGGAATTAATAAGCAAATTGAGCAAGTTTGCTATATAAGATCAGTAGACAAAAAAAGGAAAAAAATAATTTTACTTCTGTATACTACCAACCAATAGAAAAAATAAAATTAAAATAAAAGACCATTTAGAATAGCACAAAATAGCCAATTTCTACTTATAAATATAAGAAAATGTGTGCAATACCTCTATGAGGAATAAAATATTTTAAGTTAAAGAAGACGTAAATGAGTGAAATGGCTGTTTAAGCATTGGAAGATTAATTATTCTTAAAATGTTAATTTTCCTCAAATTAATCTACAGATTTGACCCCATGCTGTGAAAATCCTATGAGACTCTTTCAGCGAAACTTGCCAAGCGAACTTAAAACTTACATGGAAATGTAAAGGGCCAAGAATAACCAAGACAGTCTTGGAGAAGAAGGTAGAAAGATGTGCTTTACTGGATGTCAAGACTAAGTACAGAGCTATAGGGATCAGACCGTGTGGTGAAGGAACCAGGCCAACACGGAGATGGAACAGGACAGAGAGCGTGGAGTGAGACCCAGGCACACGTGGGGGGTCCCTGGAGAATAACAGTGGCTCAGTGCAGCAGCGGGGGAAATGGTCCTCTCTGGGGCTGGCTCCAGGACAACTGGATATTCATATTGAAGAAACTTTCACCCTTACCTGACCAAACACACACACCCCTTTATAGGCCTACATGTAAAAGACAACAATAGCCTGGCTGGTGCAGCTCAGTGGATTGAGCACAGCCTGTGAACTAAAGGGTCACCAGTTTGATTCCCAGTCAGGGCATATGTCTGGGTTCTGGGCCAGGTCCCCAGTGAGGGCCACATGAGAGGCAACCATACATTGACGTTTCTCTCCTTCTCTTTCTCCATCCCTTCCCCTCTCTATAAAAATAAATAAATACAAATTAAAAAAAGACAACAACAAGCTCACAGAAGACAATATTGAAGATTTTCTTCATGCCTCTGGGTTAAAAAAGATACCTTAAGGTGCAAAAAGAACCTGAACCCTAAAGCAAAAGCCATGACACATTTATGAGCCTCATGAAAATAGTGATACAAACCCCGAAGGAGAGTTTCCTTCAAGGCAGCGAAAATCAAGGCACAAGCCAGAAGCTGTTTGGAATGCGCATAACTGACAAAGGGCTTGTATACACACTGTGTAAAGAACTACTACACATCTCTAGGAAAAGCCAGATCTCTGATAGAAAATATGGGCAGAAGACAAACAGGCCCTTCACAAAAGATGCCCAAGTTTCTATGCTTGCAGCTGGAAGAGGGACTCTTTCCAATTTATGTTAATGAGGCCAGTCAACAACCTTGCCAAGGTGAAAAAAATAAAATTCCTGCCCAGGCACAGCTGCCACACCAACTACTTTTCTAGTCGAGCATGGTAATGTGTGTTGGGTGACTGAAGGTGGTTGTGATGAAGCAGCTGGAAGCTAACTGGGAAATACGTGCCGGTGGGCCAGTCAGGGACGAACACGAGAGGCAGGAAGAGCGGACACAGGTGGGTGGGTTTTAGAGCCATCAGAAAATAAGTGTTGGGGAAGGCGGAATGGTCGCCTTTTAATGCCACTGAGCTCAACTGTGGCCTGCACAGGTTGGGGGTGGCAGTCCAGGGTCTATAGCAGGTGAGAGAGATGGCCAAGAAGATGTGTTGGATACACAGAGTGTAGTCTTCGGACTTGACAGAAAAGAAGCAGAAGAGAGCCTTTCAGGGGGTGAGCCAGGGAGGCGAGAGGAGCGTGGTGATCAGGCTGCTGAAAATGCACGTCGCTCTCTGCCATCCCACTCTCAAGTGTGGCCGCTGTCTGTTACACAGGGAGAACAATGGGACCACACAGAACAATGTGAGGAGGGACAGTTGGAGAGCCGCTGACTAACTTGTCAGTGTCTTGCTCTAAAAGACTACCAGGCCGAGGTGGAAGTGAATAGCGCAGATGACATGGGTGTCGGGGAAGAGGAGGCCAAACTCAACCACTGCCAGGGCCCACACCCCTGTCTCCTGCCAGGACTGTCCAGAGCAGAGACCAGGAGGAGGTCAGGGCTGGGACAAGGCTGCTGTGGCCTGTCGAGTGGCACGTGGGAGGAGCAGACGCAGAGGCACATGTACAGGAGCGAAGCATGCCAGCCAGACGTTCGCAGCACCTGCTGTAGGGGTCTACTCCTCGGCAGACCCCATGTGGACTGGGGCTGGTCAGAGGCGAGGAATCAGTTTGTCGGAGCCTTCTGGGCCTTGGCAAGTCAGCTAAGGCTCTGTCCCTGGTCAGGACAAGGTGGGGAAGCACTGCCCACGAGTGTGGTCCCCTCTCACTGTGGTCATAGAGGTAGAGGCTGCTGGCTGATTTAGGGGACATGCTGTCCCAGCATGCAGCAGAGGCCAGAGAGGGTCACCCTGCATTCCTATGACTCCGTTAAACTCTGTGGGGATAGAAATCAAACCTACAAAGTGGGACATAACCCAGGTCCGAGGCCCTCCCTGCCGACGAGTAGCCTGTGAAGTCTTTGTCCACTATAGCCTCTTGCTGGTCAAGGGTGGTCAGCAACACTTCTCACTAAAGCCACGAAAGCTTGAAAGCTTGCGTTCTTGTCTAGGCTGCTCCTGATGAAACTGGGCCCAACAGTGCATCCAGAGGGCCTTGGGAGGTGACCAAGGATGTGGCATTCAGAGTGAGCGCTGGGTTGGAGTGTTTGCTGGCTGAGTGTTTGAAGAGTCAACCTCTCTGAGATTCATGATTAAAAACCAGTGTATGATGTGGGGATAAAATCTAAAATGGGGACGACGACTCAGAGGAGCCCCGCCCAGGACAGATGCTGGGGACACTCAGTGAGATGACACCCACAGGTGGTTTGCTGGGTGCACATGCTTTCTTCCCCACATGTGGCGAATCAGCTCCCTCTGTCAGCTTGGGACAGGCCGAGGGAACATGATCTTCCTGGGGGTTCAGAGGTCACACAGCAGACATGTTCCTGCTGGCTGTTGCCAGAGGTCTGAAAGGCACAAGGAATTCGGGCCAGCGGGCTGCGGTGGAGATGGCAGAGTGAGACACTCAGGTGTGGGCAGGTGGGCAGAGATGGAGGATCATGGAACATTGGAGCTGGGAGTCGTTTTGCTGAATGCTCTGGTTTTCCAGGTGAGGAAACTGAGGCCCTGACTCCCAGGGGTGCACACGGTGTCCCCAGGAAAGAAGAGGGGACAGGCAGGGATGGCCAGTGCGTTACCATGGGTCTGGCTAATCTGGCACGGCTGGCTGAGCTGCTGGTCACCTGGGGAGAAGCGCCACTGGAGGGGGTGGCTCTGTTTAGGGGAGGGCTGCCCTTGCCGCCCCCTCCCCACGCTCTCCTCTGCTCAGCCTCCGACCAACCTGTCACGCCGTCTCTGGTTCTGTCACCCTCCCAGCGTGTGCACCTTTCCTGGCTCACCCGAACCTGGGTCACCTGAGGCCTCGCCTGGCCTGCCCCAGGTCTGGCCTCCAGGGGTTCGCTCAGCTCCCGTTGCACTCAGGGCCCGAGAGGCAGGCAAGCCTGTGTGGCAGCTGATGCCCCGGTCTCAGTCCCTGCTCCCTTGGGACCAGTCACGTGACTTTGGCCAAGTTATCTATCTACAGAATGGGGGTAGCGGTTGCTCCCCCTCCGTTGGGGTGCTGTGAGGTGTGCATTAAAAGTGAGAGCCATCATTTTTATTCCTCATCACCCCTGGTCTTTTCCACCTGCTGCCCTTTCTGTCTGGATTGTCCCTGTCCCCCGGCCTGCTCACTCTCACTCGTCTAATTCAGGGCTGTCCCCTCCGTTACCCACAGCGTCCCGCAGCTGCTAAAATCTGTGGGGTGGGCCGGGAGAGGCGGTGGGGGGCAGTGGGGGCCACGGCAAGCGGGCAGCAGGCCTTCTGTACTGGAGGCCACTACTCTGCGGCAGCTCACTGTTGCTACGTCTCGTGTGTTTGTAAGAGAAGACGAAACCTAAGTTTTCTGTGACATGTCCTGATTTTTAAAGGTTAAGAAGGAATCAACTTTTATTTTCTTAAAATACCACGAACACTCAAATGACTCCCATTTCCCTTCACTTCTCAGCTTCCTCAAGAAGTGTCCTGGCCCCTCGCGGCCGGGTCACCTCCTGCAGTCACACCTGCCCTCTGCCCCCTGCCCTCGCCGGCACCACCAGCACGGTGGTAGGGGGGTGTTTGTTACCTGTGTGGGTTTCTCGCTGGGCTCTGCTCTGAATTTGAACTCACGTGGCTGCGTCCCTGACTCTCTCTCGCCAGTCCTGGGCAGCGCCTGGGCACAGGAGCTGTGAACTACCGTATTTTTGGACTATAAGATGCACTTCCCCCCCAAATTTGGGAGTAAGAGGGGTGTGTGTCTTACAGTCAGAATGTAGCTTATCTGGCTCACTGTGGCGGGGATGAGTGGTGGTGGAGTGGGGCCACAGCTTATTAAATATTTTAACACATGTTTTGCTTTAAAAATGTTTTTTTTCTATTTCCCTCCTCTAAAACCTAGGTGTGTCTTAAGGTCCTGTGTGTCTTATAGTTCCAAAAATATGGTAAATGTCTGTGGGAGCAGTGAGTGTACCGCCTCAAACCACCTTGATTTCCAAACACCTCGGCGGGGCCCTGGACTCGCTGATTCAGGGACCTGAGTCACTGGGCCGTTTTGACATCACCAGCCCTCACGGGAAGGCCATTTGTAGGAGACAGGTGTGGGCAACTCTTGCAGAGATGAAAACTGCCAGCAGAGAGTGTCATGATTTCTTGCAGTGACCACATGACTCTTGTTCGTCCCGGATCCTATGTGCCTCGGTTACCCCACCTGTGAACCAACTAAGTCTGCCTAAGGAGCTCTAAGAGCCCTTCCAGAAAAGGAGGGGCCGATCCCATGTAAGGGTTCAGGTGATTGAGGGGGTGAGGTGGGAGCCAGCAGGCCTGGGGCAGCACCCCCCTCCCCTGCACTGAACTTGGACCTGGGATCACGCCGATCACACACAGCAGTCTGTGGAGCCTGTGAGCATCAGCCACCAGAGCAACCACACAATTGTGGCTGTGGCAAGGACAGCTGCAGCAGACACCCTAAACCGGAGCCCGAAAAGGCAGAGACTCAATGGGAGTCCTGTGGCAGAAGATGGGTTGGTAGGGGATAGCTATCCCCACCCCCCTCCCCCCGACAACCATGCCCAGAAAACACGGAAAATCCTGGTGCAGGATATTTGTGTTACGAACGGCCTTTCCTGTGGCCAGACTCACGACCTGAACACCTCACACAGTGGCAGTAACTTAACGTAGATGACGTCTGGCCTGCGGACCCTCCGAGGTGATCTGAGTCCGCCCACCCACCTAGCCTCAGCCCGGGGGTGGCTGTGGGCACAGTTCTTCCCCTTCCAGAACAGCCACCCCCACCAAGGGACATGCCTTCCTGAGGTGTCCTGGTCCCAAAACAGAGGACCCCCAGCCTAGTAGGTTTGGGCATATGTGCTGTGAAAGCACAGAGCGGAACCGTCCCCCACCCCAGGAGTACCCGAGCTCACTCCGTATTTACTAAGTGCTCCCTAGTGTCAGCTAGTGTTCTTTCAATGAATGATGGGCCAGTTCAGCTACTCCTGAGTATCCTTGGAAACACTTGTATCTCCTGTGCCTGGAATGGGATGCTTGTAACCCTATTTAGACGTAAGAGAGGAAAAGAACTCTTCACGGTCACAAAGCGGCATTCCAACTTTCTGATGGCACATGGCTACTCAGTGTGCACACACATGCACACACAACCCAAATCTGCTCGTGCCAGAACAGTGAGCACACTTACACACGTGGCAGAACGGAGTAGAAGCACGCTTTTGAAAAAACCTGGCTGCGCTCAGTCGGTTTCTCCAGTTCTCTAAAGGGCTCCGGCCGCAAACACTGAAAACGCTGTGTTAGAATACTTTCGTTCCTGTTTTTTGATGGGGAAACTGAGGCATAACTGGAGTGAAAGAGGCTTATCTGTCTGCTCCAGTGATGGCCTGGAGAAGGGCATATTTCAACTTTTGGGAGTAGTTCAGAGCTGGGGTGCATCAGAGGCAGCTGCTGCTCTCCTACAGGGGAGGGAACTGACACCCAGAAAGTGGGATTTGCTCAAGGTCCCGAGGGAGTGAGCACCAGGGTTGGGGTGAAACGTGTTCCCCAAATCCTCCTGGAGGCCCCACCTTCTCTTACATCAGGGTCTTGGCTGCTTTGATCCAGAGGAGCTGGGGGAGCCCGGCCGGACCCAGAGTGCACACTGGGAAGATGTCCCAGTGGGGAGAATGTGAAGGGGCTCCTCAGGGAGGGTCTCAGACTGCCTGTGGGCCTTGAGCACCTGCACACAGGTGAGTCAAAGGCAGCAGTGAGTTGGCCCTGTGGGAGGGGCGGGCGGCACCTGCTTGCAGCAGGGCACCTGGGAGGCCCCACCCGGTGACCCAGGGCTGACAGCCTACACCTTGTCAGCTGAATAGGAAGCTGGCCGCCCTATGTGAGGGGCTGTCTTGCAGGTGTAGTAGGTGACCCCCCAACAGGGTGTCTTTGCTAGATGCCCAAGACCTGATGGGGCTGGGAGTTGCTGGCAGCTGCCACGGCCTGGCCCCATGTCCCTGCCAAGTGTGAAGGGCCTGGAGTCCTCAGGATGGTCAGGCAGCAGGCACGAGCCTGCCAGTCCTGCAGCTGGGTGGCTCCAGGGTGTCGGGACAATCAGCCTGCACATGCTCCCCACAGGCTCCTTCCCGGCCTGTCAGGGACAAGGCAGACCTGAGGCTCAGCAGGCTTCTTCCGGCTGTCTGCCCACCACTGCAGACCCTCAGCCCCCTCAGCCTTGGGGATGCTGTCTGGCTGCTCCACCCTGAGGGTGCAAGAGCCGGCTGTCCTCACAGCTCCTGTAGCCCCAGAGCCCCAGCCCCCAAGCTCACCTGGGGCTATCTGGGAGAAGAGGAGGCAGAGAGGCAGCAACAGCAAGTACAAGACCTTCATGGTGGCTGCTGGGCTGGGCCGTGGCGGCAGGAGGAGGCGCGGCTCCTTGGAGGCTGAGCTGACAGCTTCCCCGGGCTGCAGCGCCTCCGTATTTATAGGGCTAGAGGGTTGCACAATCAGGCAGCCGCTGTCGCAATCCTCAGAGGGAAACTCTGATAAGTGACCCCCGCGTCCTTCCCCCCACCCCCAGAGGCCTGTGAGTCCCTGACCAGCTGCAGCTGGATTTATGTGTTTATTTATTTTTTATGACTGTTTAAGCTGTGACAGTCCTTCCCAGTTTTCTCCCCTTCCTTCCCCTGCTTCACCCAGCCCCACCCTCTCCCCGTCCCAAGCTGATCCTTGTCTGTGTCCACAGGTTGTGCATAAATGTTCTTTGGTTAATCCTTTCACTGACTTTCATCCCGTCCCCCCACTCCCACCCCCCTGGCTCCTTCTGCTGGGTTTAGCTTTCATCTTGGAAACCAGGAGCTGGCTTGTCCTGCTGCTCTATCTTTCTTTTTTCCCCCTGGCTGGGCAGTTCTGATGAGGTTCCTGGAAAGGGCGGCCCCTGTGGAGGCCCCTTCGGTGGAAAGGTCTGGAGAGCCGAAAAGTGGCCTCGGGGCAGCCAACAGCCAGGGACCACCCACCTGGAAGCCTGAGTCAGCCTCTATAGCTGAACTGTGTTTCCTGGGCTCAAACTTCACCTCTTCCCCATACAGGCAGCCAGCTGTTTCCTTTAACCTGCTGGGAAGCAGCTCTCCTCAGCCAGGTTGCTTTCTCCCTCCCTGCTGCTGCGGGACTTTCTCCAGGAGCTGCCAGCACCAGCCTGCCTGCCTGCCTGCCTGCCTGCCTGCCTTCCAGTCTCTCCTTTCCCCTCCTTTCCTTTCTTCCTCCTTCCCTCCCTTGCTTCTTAATTAATATGTCTCTCAAATCAGTTTTCAACTACGAGCCACTTCTACCACTTACATTTTATCAAGACTTTATTTTTTTAAAGGCAGTTTCAGATGTGCAGCAAAATTTAGGGGAAGGTACTGAGATTTCCCATATACCTCCACATGCCCCACCAGAAGGGACATTTGTCACAACTGATGAACCTGCACTGACACAGAATCGTCACCCAGAGCCCACAGCTGACATCAGGGTCACTCTCGTGTTGCACATTCTGTGGGTTTGTAGAAACATATAGGGACATGTGTCCATCATTACCATGTCCCACAGAGCAGATCCACTGCCCTCCACATCCTCTGTGCTGTGTCTGTTCACTTGCCCTGTCACCCAATCCCCCAGCAATCGCTGATCTGTCCCTGTCTCCTTCCCCAGAAGGTCACAGAGCTGGAACTGCACCACCTTCTCAGTTTGTCTTCTTTCGCTCTGTAATGTGCATTTTTAAGGCCCCTTCTTCACTTTCCATGACACGGTAGCTCTGAAAATAATCCGTGGTGTGGATGAGCCACAGCTGGTGTACCCATTCAGCTACTGAAGGGCATCTTCGTTGTTTCCAAATGGTGGCAACTAAGAACAGAGCCGCTGTAAACAGCCCAGTGCAGGTGTTTGCGTGGACACGGTGTTCAACTGCTTTGGGCAAAGGCCAAGGAGCACAACTGTTGGATCAGACCCTAACGGCCCATTTACTTTTGGAAGAAACTGCCCGACTGTCTTCTGAAGTGGCGGCACCACTTTGCACTCCCAGCAGCAATAAATGAGAATTCTTACTGCTCCACGTGCCTGCCAGCATGTGGGGCTGTCCGGGTCTGGATTTTGGCTGCTCCGATAGGCGTGTCATGGTGTCTTGTTGCTGTTTTGATTGGCATTTCCTGGGTGACCCGTGATCTGGGGCGTCTTTTCATATCCAGTCCTTCTTTTCTCCTACTAGCCCTGTGTTCCCAGGACATTCCCAACTAGCTCCCCAGAGCCTGGGCTCCGAGCGTGGCCCCTAGAAGTCGGGAGGCCTGTGTTCTGACCTGGGCTGAGCCTCCCTGGGCCTTGGGGTTAGGATCTCATTCTTTCCACTGTCAATGGCCCGCTGTGCCTGGATTTGGAGATGGGGCCAGAGAGGGAGAGGAGGTGGTTAAGCCTCCCCGAGGTCCTGGGGGTGGGGCCTGAGCCCTCAGGGCACCAGAAGGGAAGAGAGGAGACTTCTCAGCCGTGGGAGTGGGAGGAGGTGCCGTCTGCCTGAGAAGAAGGGGCTCTTGCCCCACACTGAATCCGCTGGCACCACGCTGGGGCCTCCAGCTTCCAGAACTGTGAGAAACCCCTGCCGGCCGGGTTGGGAAGCCGCCAGGCCGTGGCGGCGCCAGTTACAGCAGCCGCAGCTGAGCGAGCCCTGTGCTGTCCACATGCTGGGGTGACCCTTCATGTCCTCATGGACGCCATCACTGCTGGGCTTCTGTCCTGGCACCTACCGCTCAGTCACTCCCTTTCCGCAGCTGGGTGACACCCCGTTCTAGGAGGTTGTCACTCCCATCTGTGTCCACGCTGCTGCATCTGAAAGGTGACGCCAGGCTGTAGGGCCTACCCGGAGGGCAGCCCCCCGACGCTGCACTGCTTTCTGGAGAGCAGTAACCAGTGACACATTTTATGATGGGACAGCAGGGGCCAGTCCCTTGTCCCAGGCTAAGTGTGTGTGCACACTGGCAGGTGTGGTGCAGACAAGAGCTGAGAGGCTAAGGAGAAAAGCAACCTGCGTGAATGGCATTTGCTTCTGGGAAAGGGCAGGGGGCCTGGGGGTGTGGCAGTGAGGAGGTCTCACCTGCGTCCACTCAGTGTGCTTTCACTCTGTTCGATGGTTAGGTTCATGCTTTGTTTCAAGGCCTGGCAACAGCCGGCATGACTCCCAACACTTCTTGTTCTCTCGCTTGCACCAGACCTTGACGACAATATGTCTAGGTCACGTCCTTGGCTGGCTGGTCTGTAGGTCACGTCTCCCCGGCCACATGGCTGGTGCTGCCCAGAGGCAAGAGATGCTTGGGTCAGGTGTTCACTGGGTCCCGAGACCTGGGTGCAGTGGGGAGGGGAGAGGGGGTGCGGCGGGCGGTGCTGGCAGCACCTGTCAGGTCGCCCCACTTGCTGAAGTTCAAGGGAGACACATTCCTTTCATTGCGGGCTTGAGCCAGTTCCAGGCCCCAGTCGGGCGCTCTCCTAAGTGTCCATCCCAGTTCTGTACGTTGGGGCTGGGTCCTCCGAGCTAGGACGGAGCAAAATGAGGAGCACAGGCCAACAGAGCACCCCTTCATGCCGGGTACCACGTGGGGACTCCACACCTGTGCCCCCAGGACTTGGAGAGGCCACCCAGGGAGCCCCTGAGTCAGGAAGACTGGATTTCTGTCCTGTGCTCCCCCCGAGGGTCAACTTGGACACGGCCTTTAGCTGCTCCTCTGTGAAGCAGGAAAGAAAAGTGGTCACAAGGCCGGAGCGTTGGTGGATTTAGTACATTTATGCCTCGGCAGCAGCTGACAGACGGCGGTGCCTGGGAAGGACCTGCTCGTGCCACTCTCGTTTTGTTCTGTGTGTAACCCCGAGAGCTCCGCCGCCCTGTCTCCCTGGGTGACGCACCTGGACGGGCAGAGCACGCCGGCTGGGGTGTGAGCGGTGGACCCCCCAGCCCACTTCCCCCCATCCTGTGCTTCCGGGCATCTTTCAGTCCTGCTGGGCCCACTTCATTTAGACAATGCATTTGGGGTGTGTCTGGATTCCAGCTACAGTAGAATGCTTTTGAAAAAATGATTTATTTTGGGGAGTTGCGGTTAGAAATACAGAAATAACACAATTCTCCCACTCGGCTGTCTTCAGTGTGCAGCGTAGTGGCGTTGAGCTCGCCCTTCTGCAGAACCGAGTTGTCTTTCCAAGGCGAAGCCTGCTGCCCATCAGACACTTCCTTCCCACACCCCTTCCCCCTGGCTCCACGCGGTCAAAGGTTTTACAGAAATGCCAGGTGCAGAAACTAACTGTGGAGGGTGGAGGGAGGTTTTCCGAGTCACAGGACAAGAGGGGAAGGGGACGGCTGACTGGGGTCCCTGGCCCGGCTGGCACCTCGCCCAGCACCGGGGCCTGGACTCTCCCGTGTGCCCAGGGGCAGCTGTGCTGCCCAGCGCTCCGCCTTCCTTTCCCAGAATCTCAGAATGCGAGCTTGCGTGGGGCTCTCTGAGCTCCCGGATTTATGGGACCTGTGTTTCTCTGCCCCATGCTAAATGCCTGCCGGGGTGATGTTTCGTGTTAGCAGCATGGAAAACAAAGGCAGCTGGAAACATTTCAGAAACTGAAGGGAATGATGATTCACTCGCCCAATCCCTTTTGGGTGTGGAACAGGAGAGAGGCTAGACCCTAAAGGAGAAAAACCAGTTTCTGCGGGCTACTCTGTTCCCATCAGCGATGCCCCTGATCACTTCTTGCCGTAAACAGTCCCACCCACCGATTTTCCAGAAAGGAGGGCACCTCACGCTTCAGGAGTCTGGAGCTGTCAGTCATCTGGGTCTGGGAAAGTCTGGGTCGGGCAGGGAGGTCAGGGCTGACTCAGGGCCCCTGGCCGCAGTGCGCAACCGCAGTCATAGGTTCCCAGCCACCCTCGACGTCCTGTCTAGTAAAAGAATGGGGAATTTTATGGGTTTTCAAAAGTAATCTTAATTTTTATTTCACAGTCGTCATCCAAGAAAATTAACATCTTGGTGTACAGTCCTGTAATGTGAATAGACATATAAATTTGTGGGACCACCACCACCATCAGAGCATAGAACAGCCCCATCACCCACACCCCCTGAAAAACCCACCAACTCTAATTGCACCTAAAGACATTTACCAGCTCAAATTCAACTTTTGCTAGTTATCCCCGAATTTCTTTACAACTTTTTAAAAGCCCAAAATCCAAACAGGGTTCAGGTATCATAAGGTTCGTGCCCAAGACACTAGGCTCTCTTTAATCTTTGAAAGTATTTTCCTAGCCTGTTTAGTCTGTCACGACTTTGCTATTTTTTTTAAGAAAAATTTTTTTTGTTTAATCTTTATTCTGTATCATCTTAGTTAAGGTATTCTTTTTTTTTAAGATTTTATTTATTTATTGTTAGAGAGAGGGGAAGGGAGGGAGAAAGAGAGGAAGAGAAGCATCAATGTGTGGTTGCCTCCCATGTGTGCCCCACCGGGGACTTGGTCTGCAACCCAGGCATGTGCTCTGACTAGGAATTAAACTGGCAACCCCTTGGTTTGCAGGCCTGAGCTCAACCCACTGAGCTACACCAGCCAGGGCATGACTTTGCAATTTTTGAAGAGCCTCACAGTTTGTTTTTGCTGAAGGACCAGTTTCCAAAGTGGGCAGCCCATCAGAATCGCCGGGTGCCTTCACCCGACAGCTCCTGAGTCAAAATTGTGGAGACTGGGGCTCTGGGATCTTTTTTTTTAAAAAAAGATTTTATTTATTTATTTTGAGAAAAGGGGAGGGAGAAAGAGAGAGAGAGAGAAACTTCAATGTGTGGTTGCCTCTTGTGTGGCCCCCATTGGAGACCTGGCCTGCAGCCCAAACATGGGCTCTGACTGGGAATCGAACTTGTGACCCTTTGGTTCTCAGTCTGTGCTCAATCCACTGAGCTATGCCAGCCAGGGTTGAGATCTGTCTTTTAAACACGTTCCTGGAAGGACTGCAATTCACCCAAGGCCATGTGCTCTGAGCTCTCCTGCGTCTTACGTACCTGTGGCTTCTGCAGCTCCCACCAGGGTGGCAAAGTGAGGGTGGAGTTTGCTCTCGACTCCTAGCTCATGCTGCCACAGACAGCTCCTGGGCCTGCTGGCCCCTCTGTGCTGGGCACCAGGACCAGGCTGACACCACCTGCCTCCCCACAATCCCACCCCATCTCCACCTGTGGACTTCAACATCCAACTTCCTTGAATAGCATTCAGTGCCGAGGCCGGTTTTATTTTTAACAGAATCAAGAGTGGAATGTTCAGAATGGTGTAGGAACAGTCATGTTAGCAGGAAAAAGGGGGATTCACTCCTTCCCCGGGTACCCCCGCCCTCCCTCACAGCTTCCCTGCTGTTTGTCAAGCCAGTGGAAGGCCTGGCTGGGCGCTGAACTCTTGAGTCTGGGTCTCCGCCCCTCGGTGAATCATTTCCACCGCAGTGTGGATGCTGGCTGTGAGCTGGGCTTTCTAATCACAGTGGAGTCCACACAAGTAGCTGCTGCCCCAAGCTAACCGCACTCTGGGAAGCCAAGCTGGACTCTCCAACAAGGGACCGAGCACAGTCTTCGCCCAGCCTGATGGGGTAACGGGACCGGCAGCATGGTGCAGCGTGTGTGCCTGCGGGCTTCGGAGGTTAAGATCCTGTTACCCACCCCAAGGAACCGGCCTGGGGCAACCTCCTTCCTATGGCTCAGTTTCCCCAAATGTGAAATGGTGATGATAACTGCGCCCACTGTCTCAGATTGCTGGGAGACTTATCTGTTCTTTCCGAATTAGAGCACGACTTGGCACCCAGTGAGTGCTGAGGGTGTTTCAGTTGCTCGTGCCAGTACCTGGGCTCTGCATGCCCTTGGAAGGTGGGACCGCAGCTGACTCCACTTTGGCTCCCACCACCTGCATGCGTTGTGGCCCCGCCGCGGCCGCCACACTCTCAGCATGGTTCTCCTGAGTCGAGGCCCCTTGCCCCTGTTCTGTCCCAGGCTCTGAGCACCCCTGTTTCAGGATGAAAGGCTCTGCCCTCTGGGACTGGAGACGGGAGCTGGAGTGGATCTCAGGAAGTCGTGTGATCCCATTCCTGGCTTTGGATAACTTTGGTTTATTCTCATTGCACAAACAAACATGGTTACATATCAAGTGAAAATACTACTGTAGAATGTTTTGGTTTGTGTATGTGTAATGTTTGTGAATTTCCTACCACAAACATTAGTTAAACAGCTGGGACCAGTGTATCAAAAGTCATTTATGTACATTAAAATTAAGAATAACACATGATGCTACACAGAGCCAAAAGTCAAGCAGAGTAAACAAACGTGTACATAATGAGCACAGGTGGGATTTTACTCACTACCCTCCCACCCAGCCCCCTTCTTTTCCCCAGAGGTAAATACTGTTAACGTTTAGTAATTTTCTTTTTAGGTTTTGGGCTTTATTTTTCTGCATTTACAGAAATGCAGAAAAATAAAGAAATGTGCAGACACATTTCCGTTCTCTTTTTCTTCTTTTCCCCACACACGTGCTCCAGCAGCACCTTCTCGGTGAATGGCTGCATCAGTTGACGTGTCATGGAGAGTGTTTTGGCGGTGGGCCATGCCTGATGTACTGTGGATGGCCTCGCTCAGTGGCTCACCTAGGGGTTTTGCCCAGTCTTCCCCACGCAGGGCACAAGGAAGGGCCAGTGTCCTTGGGGAGACTGGCTCTGGGAGGGTTTTTATCCAGGCATTTTCTTCCAGATTAAGGCGAGCTGAGTCTGCTGCATCTTTTTCCAGGCGGCTTTCCTGTTCCCCTGTAGTCCTCAGAGTGTGTGCTTCCAGAGAGAGCTGGACAGACTGGCAGGACCCTGCTCTCTTGGATCACCCTGCTCCTACCCCCAGTCTCATCACCTCCAGTTAGGCCAAGCCCAGGATCCTGGCCAGCTCACACCTGGGGGGCACTGCCAGTGTGTGTGTGTGGGGGGGGTTGGCCTAGAGGGACGCGTCCAAAGGAGGGTTCTGGGGCCACTGTCGAGGCGTGGAAGCTTTGGCTCTAAGGCAGGGTTTTGCATCTTCAGGTAGCCCTTCTGACATTTTGGACTTGGAGCATGAACTTGAAAGGAGCCTTGGTGGCAGACACCAGGAGGTTTGGTCACATTCAATGACCCGGATAATGGGTGTCAGGTGGCCTGGCAATGTGACTCCTTTGGGGGTAATCTGAGGGTCATCTGGAGGTCTGGTGTTGACACACAACGAACTGATACGTTATCTGGGTGTTGACGCAGGACGTGAAAGTTCAAACCTTTGAGTTCCCAGGCCAGTTACAGTCAGAACAGAATCGTTTCCTCACCCTCAACCTTCCAAATGTCGGTAATTATGGCAGCGATTTGTGTAGCGTGGCTTTGTGTAGCGTGGTCCGTGTGTGTTCAGTTTGTATGTTCCCTATCTCCACTTCCCTCCTTCCCCCCTTTGATCGGGATTGTCTTTCAGGAAACATCACAGATCAGACCAAACATTGTAATATCCCTTGTTACCGGGGTGGGGGAGAGCCTCTCCTGGGTCCCGCACGTCCCCGGGAGGGGGGTATGGGTTAGAGACGTGTTTGCATGGATGGGTCTGGCAACCAGTTCCGTATCTGTGCTCATCTCTCAGCTGAAGCACCAGGAAAGGGCCAGTTAAGGCCTAGTTGCTGTGATCCGTTTCAGACCCCGGGCCCAGTCCTGAGGGTTGGTCAGGGCACTTAGCCTGCTGCCTCTTGGTGACACAGGCGGCCCCCAGAGCGAGGCCTTGGAGCAAGCGACGGAGTGTTTGGCAAGAGGCATCTGTCTCTATGGGGACGAGGCACGATGACGGCTAATGGCTGGAGCAGACCCTGGTCCCGCCGCTGAGTCCTGCAGCCAGGCAGGCAGGGAGAGCTCCAGATGCCTGGCTCGCAGCCTCCTCAGGCGCAGCGAGGGCCGCGGGGGGCACTCTGACAGCCTCTCCTGGTGTGCAGCCAGAGCGTCTCCAGCTTTTCTGCAGCAGGCCTGAAGACGGCCCACAGATGAGTGGTGTGGTGACTCCTCTGAGGTGTCGTCCATCAAGTTGTCCCCCTTCAGCTTGTGTGGCTTTGGGAAAAGGCAGCTTTAGCTTCCAACGACTCCAGGTCAAAGGATGGGAGTGAACCTGGACATGCTGGTTTGGAGGGCCAGCCTGACATTGTGGTTGGGGAGTGGGGGTTGGAATTAGAAGAATCAGGATCCAGTCCAGTGCAGGCAGGAGCAAAACCTCAAAAGACAGTGCATGGCGACAAATCCAGTATCCACAAAGGTGCACTCAGATTATTGAAGCTTCACTTTCCTCTCTGAAATAACTCTCCCTGTTTACCAAAAATAGCCAAATGAATTTGCAAAGTAAGTCTAGCTTCAAGAAACTTGGCATGCTGTTTACACAGGAGCAGCCAGAACAGTTACTAACATATGGGCTCTTTCAAATCTGTTTTGTTGGAATTTTTCATAAGGAATCTCCAGGCTAAATTTTTCAAAAGCCTCTTGAGGCCGGAAAAACCAAGGCGAGGACTTGCTGTCAGACTTTTCCTGCAATTCACTTAACGCAGATTTGGGTGAGTTCCTCTTTTCTCTAGCGGTCCCGATCTGCATCCAGTTTTGAGGGTCCTGCACATCTTTGATAAACAGTCAGTATTAAACAGTGCGTAGTTCCCCACTTCTTGGGGAGAAGTGCCTTCTGACAAGGGTCTGTTCTTGCCAAAACTCAAGCCTCAACCAGCGTTGCTGTGATGGGCATGTCTGCAGCAGGGGCTACCAGCCCGAGGGCCGTGGGCAAACGCGGGCTAGAATTAAATGAGAGCCAGAGACACCGAGCGGTTCACTGCATTGCATAAGCAGCTACAAACCCAGGAACTTTTAGAGGACGAAGAGCCCACGTTAATGACAAAGTCCCCTGAAAGCTGCCACAGCCAGACAAAAAGACAAGAGTACGGACATTCCTCAAAAGCCCCAGGTCGTGTGTTTAAACAGATGCTGCTCTGGTGAAATCCACAGCTTGCCAGCTTGTGGGGCGCAGGGCAGACAACAGGTTTGTAGACTTTGTGCCTGTGTCCTCTCCCAGGAGATCTCATTTTTACTGATTGGCCGAGGAAGTTTCAGAAAAAGACTCAAGTTTGCCCACTCATCCTCTGACGGGGACTTGGGTTGCTTTTGACTTTGGGAATCACGCAGGCGAAGGTTTCTTTCCCAGTTTTGGTTAGAGCAGGCACTATCATCATTTTAGCAGCCCATGGAGGAGACAGGACCTTCCAGGGGGTAGAAAACACTCCTTATGCTGAAGGGACAAACTCGGAGTTTTCAGAAGGGCAGGAGGAGGGGACTCCTCTCCATTCACTTTGATGCTTCACTGGGTGCTTTTCTGGTTTAGCTGCAGAAATGCACTGATTACAGGAACCTGCGGGCACAGACCGGAGGCAGGAACGAAAGCAAGAGCCAGCTGCCCGGTGCCCCCCAGGTCTATAGCCTGGGGCTGGCTGCCCCTCAGCCTCCTCTTCTTGAAGATGAGAAGCCACAGTGTGGATGGCAGACAGAGTGACCAGCCAATGCCTGAAAGCCCTTCCCGAGGTTCCTGTCCCGAGCTCCCCAGGAACGTGGCTGTTCTCATTCTCTGGGAAGTTCTACGTCATTGCGGGATGTGTCCTGCTGGAGGGCACTCTACGCATCAGCGTGCAGTGTTCCTGTCTGAGTACTGGACTCTGCCTTTGTGCCAGGTCAGCACAGCGGTTTTCAGCTGGGGTCTGTTGTGCCTTTCAGGGGACATTTGGTCAGTGCCGGAGACATTTTTGTCACTACTTCTGGAGTTGTTACTGGCAGCTATACCAGTAGCTAGTACCCAGAGGCCACGGATGCTGCTGAGAGTCCTGCAGGGCACAGACTAGCCCCTGTGACAAAGGACCGCGGGGCCTGCAGTGTCAACAGTGCTGAGGCCGAGAAACCCAGGGGCAGAACAATGTAATTTACTCTCCTGTCCCACGTGTTAGGGCCATGTCGTCTGCTGTCCGAGTGGTGGCACGCCTTGGTTCCAGGACCATGTGCGCTCACTAACAATCCGTGGGAGCCGTGGGGCGTGGTGTGGGCAGATCTTATCAGAGGACCTAGTCCCAGAGCCGACCGCGGATGGATATCTTTCCTCTGACTCATTCGCCAAACAGTCGCAGAGCCTCTGGTTCGTGCCAGGCTGTGCCGCGGCTGGGCGTTCAGCCCTGGGACAGCTGAACCCTGCGGGTGGCGGGGGTGGTAAACACGGTATGGCCGCCACCGAGCGAGATAAGGGCCCCAGGAGGTGAGGTGCGGGATGTTCCCTGTAAGTTCAGGTCAACAGCCGGTTCCACACGCTAGCCCCATGGCGAGTTGTGCCAAGGGACATCAGCTGTGCTGCTGGGACAATGCGCAGACTTTTCTGTTTTCAGGAAAGTGCCCACATTCCTCTCAAAAAGCCAGACACAACTTTTAGGTGTTGGAAGGCATGACTTTTTAATCTGCTCCGTGTGAGCAGGGGGTGCTGGCCGTTGGGGGGTCCTGCACCACCACGTCTGTGCCCTTCACGTGTGGGCCCGAGTGGGACTTTGTTAATGTGGGGAGTCCATGTGAGGTTTGGGAAGCGGTGGTGACAAGGAGGCCATGACTCTGGGGAGTGGGAGGGTTCTGTGATCTGGGCTGAGCCACGCAGGGGATACCCCTTTATTGCCCCCCATCTGCACCAGTCCAGCCCCTGCGAACTCCCATGTTTGATGGTCCATGTTCCGTTGTCCATGCTCACAGACCCATGTTTGATGGTCCATGTTCAGGGACCAATGTTTGATGGCCCATGTTCCGTGGTCCATGTTCAGGGACCCATGTTTGCTGGTCTGTGTTCTGTGGTCTCTGTTCAAGGACACACCTTTTTTGGCCGCAGGGCCAGGCATTCAGAACACTGGAGAGATGACGTGAAGCTCACTGCCCGTGTTTCTGTGCAGACAAACATAAGAGCTATTTAGAAAGCTCAGTTTAGCAAAGGAAAGTGTTGGCTGGATTTCATGTGGGATTATAGAAAAGCAAAATGGTGATTATGGTTCAAAATTTTCTTGCTATTGAAAAAAACAACAACCAACTGGGGAAGGTCCCAAGAAACCTTATTTAATGAACAAATTAATAAGAAATTAAATCCCCAAGTTCTGGAATCTTGTCTATAAGGTATGTGCTTTTTACCTCAGACTCATCCAAGAAAAGCACCAACTTGATATTATTTTTCAGAGTGAATAATGTTATATTTTAAAAATTAAACTAGCTTTTTCTTAGTGGGAGACTGTCATGGCATCCCTCTTCAGTCTCTGAGGTGTAACATCGTCCTCTCTGAAGTGACAGAAATCTCTGTTCTTTCTGTTGGAAAGGAAGGGTGGCCCCCACCCTTGAGGAAAACTTATACTGCCTCCATGGGGGTGCAGCTGCTGAGGGGCCGATGTGGGCGCTTTAGATTGTCACGTTTGCGATGCGAGACTCAGAGATGGTCAGGGACAGCTGTTCTGGTGTGTGAATTGCAGTGGTCCTTGAGAGGACGTCTCAGGAACATTTGACCCACACGTGCCGGACTTTTCTGTGGGTTAAAAAGCAAAGTTGGTCACTGTGTGTTAGGACTTCTGATGGAGCAGCCAGAACGGTACACGCTCCTGGGGTGGGCAGTGTGTTTACTGGTCGTGATGCTCTCAGGCAAGACTCCGTGAGGACAGAGGGCAAGAGGACAGCGGAACACGCTCGGGAGAGCACAGCTGTCACAGCGGCGGTGACGCACTTCAGAGTTAACTGTGCGTTGTCGCAGAGCTATCTCTGAGTGGCCTGGGCCGGAGGGCCAGCCTTCGGGTTGGAAAATCTTTCCGATCAGACCTGTGGGTCGGAAACGGGGGCCCAGAGTTGAAGTCTTTCTTGGAAAGGAAATCGGAATCTAGCCGCCACTGTGGGGCCTGAGGGAGGGCTGAAGACAAGACCCCCACACACAGCCTCACTGTCTTCCTTTTGCATGAAAGCCACCCAGTTTGCTGATGGGCTTGCTCATTAAGAAAAGTTATTGTTGTTCAGTTACAGTTGTCTCCATTTTTTCCCCATTACTCTCCCCTGCCCTGCCCCCCACTCACCCCCCTTCCATTGTCCTTGTCCATGGGTCCTTTGCACATGTTCCTTGAGTTGACCCTTCCCCTTCTTTCCCCGTCACCCCCCTATGGGTTGGCTGGTTTTTAGCATTTCTCCTGGCACCTCTGTGTGCCTGTCCTACGCGTGTCATTGAGACAAAGCACAGGAGTCGTTTACACACACAGTGTCCCCTGCCTACAATATCCTCGTCAGTCCCATTGGGACACATGACCCAGAGAAGAGGAAACATTCACTCGGGAGCGAGTCGGTGGTCACTCAGGGTCAGTCGCGGGCCTTGCTTCCGGCCAATTGCTGTTGCACTTGTACCCTCTATGTGACGCCGGCTGAGGAGGGACAGCTGTTCTGAACACACCCTCAGTGGTCAGCGTCCCGTGCCTACTAACACACTCCTCGTGAGCAACTTGGGTAGAGATGCTCTTCCTTTTCTTCTGGGGTATGTTTGTCTTGTCCTGGTTCTGTTTTTTGAAATGTAATCTCATGTGTGTAGAATCTAATTTAAATGAGACTATATGTCTTTAAATACAGTTGGTGCGTGGGTGCATGCACACACTAAACATTTTTCACCTCAGAACGCTGGGGAAGCTTTGCTCTGGGGGATGTTGCCAGGGGTGGGTGGTGGGCAGAGCCGGGGTCCTGTTGGCAAGAGAGGTGGGGTGGTATAGTCCAGTCTGTCTGGTAGTGTCACTTGGCTTCAGTTTTCCTAAGGACTTACATTCCCTGGTTTTCTCCTGAACTGTTTTCTCTTTAGTGGGGATGGTGGTAAAAACCCAGCACTCCTGGCGTGGTGCACAGAGGATCACAGGCTGTCCTTGCAGGGATAGGGCCTGGACACAGGTGACGACACGTTGTCGCCCTCTGGTGGTGGGACAGAGCTGCCCACACTTATCCACCAGTGGGCTGGACCAGCTCTCATTGTTCTCCAGCCTTTAAAACCTCCTGTCCCATTTTCAGTTTTCTGAGAAAATTCCATACTGTTTTCCATAGTGGTTGTACCAGTAAACTAAAAATGGGTCTGCCTTTTGACACAGCAAATCCACTGCTGGAACACCAATCCAAAAGGACCTTTGCACCCCAATGTTCATAGCAGCACAATGTACAATAGCCAAGTGTTGGAAGCAACCTAGGTGTCCATCAGTAAATGAATGGATCAAAAAACTGTGGTGCATTTACACAATGGAATTCTATGCAGCAGAAAGAAAGAAGGAGCTCCTACCCTTTGCAACATCATGGATGCAACTGGAAAGCATTATGCTAAGCGAAATAAGCCAGGCAGTGAAAGATAAATACCATATAATCTCACCTTTAACTGGAACCTAATCAACAAAACAAAGAAACAAGCAAACTATAGTCAAAGACACTGTAAGAGAGGACAGGCCGACAGTGACCAGAGGAGAGAGAAGAGGGAGTTTCAGGGGAAAAGGGGAAGGGTTTACAGGAACAATTATAAAGGACACATGGACAAAAACTGGGGGGGTTGAAATGGGAGAGAGGTGGGGAGGGCTGGGGGGATTGGCTGGGATGGGAGTAAAAGATAGAAAACTGCACGTGAACAACAATTAAATATAAATAAATACATAAATAAATAAACCCTCCAGTCCCGTAAGCCAGGTGGTGAGGGACAAATACTGTATGATCTTACCTTTAACTGGAATGTAATCAACAAAAGAAAAAAGCAAACAAAATATAACCAGACACATTGAACTCAAGAACAATCTAACAATAGCCAGAGGGGAGGGGGAGGGGACAGCGAGGAGAAGGGTTTTCAGGAACTACTATAAATGGACAAAACCAAGGGGGAGGGTGGAAGCCAGGGAGGGAGGTGGGTTTGGCTGGGGTGGGGGGGAGTGGTGAGGAGAAAATGCAGACAACTGTAACTGAACAACAATAAAGTAATTAAAAAAATAAAACCTCCAGTCCCTTTGATAAACACGAAAACCCCACAGTGACCCTCCCCCTCTGCCAAGCAGAGATTCTTAAGCGTGCCTGTTTGGGAATCACTGAATTTGCTCTTCCTTTTGATCAGCTGAGATTTAGTCCAGTCTTTCTAGAAACTTGTAAACAAAGGTGTTCTGTTTTTTCCTTGGTCTGCTACAGCTTGAATATGCCTGTGTGAACAAGTACCCTCACCTCTAGGAGATTCCCTTCTCCCTGCAGAGAACACACCTTCAATTTGATGACCGGAACTTTAGCTCAAGCTGAAGATCCCTTGATATTCTCTCATAATTTTAAATTGCACGTTCCTCAAAAGCAAGGCAGTGGGTAGGACCTGGGAGCCAGCATCCATTACTCTAGCTGCTCCCATCCCTTCCCTGCGCCCCACCTCTCTTCTGTCTCTTCTCCCCAGCCTGTCCTGTCTGGTGCAGGGAAAGCAGTATGAACAGTGACCATCCAGCCTTGCATGTGGGTGGACTGGTTCCCGGTGCCAGCCAGTGGTGGTTGGTGCCACTTCAACGCCAGCATGAGTCCCTAGTGAGGGGTGCGGTGAAGAAGGAAACTTTATTCAGTGCAGACAGCTCTGTGGTGACACAGCAGGGCTGGGAAACCAGCACGGCTCTGGAGAGACCTGTTCAGGTTTGGTTTCAGCTCCCACTGGGGAGATGCCATCCTCAGGCTTTGGTGGAGTGGGGAAGCAGGCCTGAGCCAGGCGGGAGCTGGTTTATGAGAAGTCCTGCCCTGGCTGGTGTGGCTCAGTGGATTGAGTGCTGGCCTGCAAACCCAAGGGTCACTGGTTGATTCCCAGTCAGGGCACACGCCTGGGTTGCAGGCCAGGTACCCAGTTGGGGGCACACGAAAGGCAACCACACAATGATGTTTCTCTCCCTCTCTTTCTCCATCCCTTCTCCTCTCTCTAGAGGAAAAATGAGTAAAATCTTAAACAAAACAAAATAAAAAACCCCCAGAAGTCCCCCTGCTTTCTGATTGGTTCATCTTCATGCAAATGAGGACTCCAAATCCTTGTAGTTTGATTGATCCCAAAGGTGCTGTTCTGATTGATCAGAATGGAGTTGCTCTGACTGGTCAGAGCTGTGCAGCTCTGTTCAGAAGGGGATGCCTTGGTCCTACTGGTTGAAATAGGATCCCAGGAACCACCTTATAAGAGCTGTTCAGATGGCAAGAACCCGGTGCAGGCAGGCAGTCCAGTGCCCACCATGCTGTGAAGTGTGGTTTGCATGAGAGGCCCCTGTGCAGAACTGGCTGCTAGGCTCTAATCCCCAAACCCTGCCCCATTTAGCAACCAGGAGCTTTTTTTTGTAGGTCTTCCTTTTTGTTTTTTTCAAGGTCCGCACAGGCAAGTTACCTGTGTCACCTCAGTCATGTCACTCATCTACCTCAGGCAGGAGGTAAATTCTCACAGAAGGGAGGTTGTTCGCTCTGCTCAGGTGAGCTCAGGTGAGCTCAGGGCATGGGACTTTCCGATGATGGGTCTTTGGAGGGGAGAGAGCACAGGGAACTGTGCAGCCTCGGGCCAGCCAGGTCTCAGAGTGACCCTGACGTTCATGGATGGCTCCCTTAGTCCTCAGGAGGCCTGTGGGGCTCTTCCGTGGGTCACCTGCAGTGCCCACGAGTCCTGCCTCATGAGGTCCCCCTCAGTCCTCTCCGTCTCGGCCAACTCACTTGCCCCCGGCCACCCCCACTTCCCTGATGCAGCCTGGGCCTCTGCCTTCTCACAGTGTTTTCTGCATTTCCATATGTTTCTCCTCATGTCCATGTGTCTGTGGGTTAGTCAGCTGTGTGCAGGGTCCTGGACCACATGGTCCACATCATGCCAACCCACCTTCAGCGACAGCTGGTGGCCGAATTTCAGAAAGGGGCTGGGTGCAGGACAGCCTTGCACGGGGGCTCTGTCAGAAGGTGCAGGAGCCCTGATAGTGGTGCTCCAGGGCTTACACAACCACAGCCCAACCCTGTGGGGGTGCCCCAGCCTCCTCCCCATCTCCTGCTCAGATTCCAGTGTATATCAGTTAGTATTTTCCAGAGAAACAGAACCAATTTCTTTATTTTCAGGAATTGGCTCATGTGACTATAGAGCCTTGGCAAGTCCAAACGACCCCTGAGGGGGTAGACCAGCAGGCTGGAGACTCAAGGAAGAGCCGATGTTGTGTTTCAAGTCCAGAGGGCAGTTGCTGGCAGACTCCTTCCTGCTCCGTGCGGTCAGTCTTTGTTCTAGTCAGGCCTTCAACTGATTGGACAGGGCCCAACCACATCATGGAGGGTAATCTGATGTACTTAAAGTTCACTGATGTAAAGGTCAACCTCATCTAAAAAGCACTCACACAGAAACCTTCAGAATGATGTCTGATGAAATACTTGGGCATGTAGCCCAACCAAGTGGACACAGAAGATTAACCATCACAAGGTGTTCTTGGGTTTAGGTGTTCTTTGTCACCCCCTAACCCCCGCCAAAGCTGCACTCTCCTTTGCCTTCACGTGTGGGTCTCCAGCAATGCAAAGCCCTGAGATGGGCAGCATTTGAGGTCTTTTGGGAGCGTATCATGCCCTGGTGCTCTGCAGTCCCGGGGGCTCTGGTCTCAAGTCTGGGCACCAGTGCCCTATTCACACTCGGTGACTTTGCCACATTAGGAAAGCATTCCGCTCTCATAAGCCCTGGGTGTAAACTAGGAGGAAGGACACTTCTCTCACGGGCTTGCGATCACACACAGGAGAAGTGCATAGGGCACCCCTGTGTTCATTCAGGTTTGTTTGCCTCAGGGGTGTCATGGGGCAGCCTGCAGCCTGTGCCTTTGCTGCGCCTCTGCCCTGCCCACTCACCCTGGGGTCCCGGGAGCCCTGCAGGCCATCCCCTGTAGCTGTGGCTGGCAGGCGCGTGGAGACCAGCGCCACTCTCTCCTCCATTTCTGTTTTCAGGGTGTCCCCGGGTTCTGGGCTGACACAGACTCCATCAGTAGTCTGAGTTCAGGCCCCCAGTGAGCAAGAAGGGGCACGTGCTGGATGGTCTTCCTGAGGAGAGACCCAGAAGAGAAGGACACAGCAAAGATGCCCAAATGGCTGAGCCTGAGTGGAGCAGGTCCATGGCGATGGGCGTGTCCTGCCAGTTAAAGAAGAGCTGTTGTGGACCTCCAGTTCATGGCGGCACACTTCAGAATGTTACGTACCTCCCAGGAGTTCTAGGTGATGGGGCAAATGCAGGTCCTCTCTACTCCCTTCTCCCCTAATCCCCCATTTGGCCTGTTTACTTATTCACTTTTCAATCCTAGACCTAACAGACTGTTCACAAAGCTGACACTTGGTACTGCCAATTTTTCACTGAGGCGTGGCTCGGGTAGTGCAGGAAGCCCAGACCCCGAGCGTCCACTTGGATGAGGATTGACAAACATGGTCATCTGAGCAACCCACATCCCCATCATGGTGTGGGATGCTCCCTCCAGCCCCAGGGTTACCTGTTCCCCTTCCCACTCCCCCAGCTGTTCCTACCCCCCACCCTGGCACAGCTCTGCTCACAATCTGGGGGTGAGGTCTTGACAGGGTCCTAGCAGGGGAAGGACCCAGGCTTTGCATTTTAACAGTTTGGCTCATACAGCTTTTCACTGTAGTTTGTTTTAAAGGCACACTTCCCAGTGAGCTCCAGCTGAACAGTGGGTGTTAGGCCACTGGAGGATGCAGTACTTTGCTCCTGATGCTCACAGGATGAGGGGACTCGGCCAGTGACCACACTGGTGCTTGGCCCAGAGCAGGGACTCAATAACTTGTGCTGAGTCAGTAACCAAAGAGTCATAGAGAAGAACAAAGGAGTGTCACTGAGTGGGTCAGAGTGTATACATCGCCTCTCTGGGGGCATGAGCCGGGGCTCCGGCATCTCCTGGATGGCACACTGGAGTGTGGCGGTGCTGACCCCGGGAGTGGGGGCTCTGGCAATGAGTAGAGGCCGCGGCTCCTGTGAGGTGGCCGCTGCTGTGGAAGGTAGAACGAAGGAGGAATGTACAACCACACACACATTTGAAATGGACTGTGATCACCCTGTTCTCTCCTTTCTGCATCTGATGCTTGGGCAGCTGGCCTTGCTGACTGTGGAGGTACTGGCCTTCCTGGGGTCAGTAGTAAACAGGATAGTAAGCTCAGCTTCGTTTTCTTGTTGTGATAAAAGGTAGGTCTGTGGTTCTATGTTAATCAGCAGAGGATAACCAGAGACAAGGCCCCTGTGCTGTGCACCCAGCACAGCTCAGCGGAGTGGCCCTCCCGTCTCCCAAGTCCGATGGGTCTGACTCAGCCACCAGCAATAAACGGGAAGGCGGGGACTCTGCTCAACACACAGGATGTTTTGAGCCTACGGTCAAACTGAACTGATTGAGGGATGGACCCAAGTCCCAATAGACCTGTGTCTACTCTTGGAAGTTTAATGAAATTTCACAAAAAGACTGGTCTTTTCTCAGGGATCACTAAAACTAGACCTAGGCTAGCCCAGGGCTGCCAGCCCTGTCACACAGGGTGAGCATGAATAGACCAGACATGAACATTAGCCCAGCAGAGTTAAAACGTGGAGGAAATAGGAGACGTATTGGATGTATTGTTTGAGCTTTTGACTCGTACTGAGCCAGAGTGTAGGGTCGTGCCTTAAAACGGTCATAGGTGGGAGTCTGCATTTTGAAATAAGACTTGGGTTGTTATTTTGGCCTCAGAAGAGTCCTGATGTGTCAAACATCAGAGCAGCTCCGATGCAGAGACCTGGCAATGCAATGAGGGCTGCACTGGGGATGTGAAAGGAAATGAGCCCCAAGGTACCAGGAGTAAGAGTTCCTTTCCCTGGGTCTTCAAGGAAAATGTACAACGTGGTTCTGTGTCCTCCACTGCCAGTGGGAGCAGGGTGCTCAGGGAAAACCATAGGGGGATGCAGCTCCTACAGGATGTTTGGGCAGAATTCTCTAGAAAGGGAACCACACGAATATGAAAAGAAAGGAAAAATGCCCAACCACGAGTTGAGTGCTTGAGGTGTATTGGGGGGGAATGGAGCAAAGGTGCAGGTGTGAGCATTAGGCGCCTGTCCAGGTCTTCGGTGGGATCTGGTCATGCTCGGGGTCTCAGTCCACAGAGCTCACTTACAGCAAAGCTTGTATCGATGTCCATAGACCTTACACCTCCCAGAGGGACGCTCAAAAAACTTGCTGAAGATGGTAAGTCTGCACTTGACTCGGCAGTAGCAGACCTCTCTCGTTGCTCTCTGAAGGCCTGTGGAGGGAAGCGTAGGGTCAGGCTCAGCGGGGAGGGGACAGGGAGGAGGTTCAGCCGGCCTGATGGAGACCTTCTGAGAGGCAACAGGTCTACTCACTGGAGACTGTATCTGCCTGGTCAGGGTGAGGGGATCCACAAGTCCGTCATAAATCACAAGTGATCTTACTGGCTCTGTGGTCATGCAGGATCACGATTTTTCTGTGATCCGGGTCTATGACTCATATGCTTCTATGCTGTGCCTAGTCCCTCAAGCTCCTACGGAACTTGGGGTACTTATTCCTCCTGCCGCTGAGGTGAGACTCCATTCTGAACCTCGACTTCATGTCCATTCCAACAGCCCCTGCAATGTGCTGCCACCCCAATTGCATGCAGGCAGGTGTCTCACCTGCAGCCCCTCCAGTGAAGCGTTCCTCTCCTGTGAAGGAGATGGCCACATCCTGGTCCTCATCCCCAGGCTGGTTCTGGTCCTCCTCCCCAGGCTGGTCTAAGGCAGGAAACTGATCAGCTGTCTCTTGCAGGGTCTGAGCCTGGGCCTGGAAGGCCAAGAGGAGAAGGGCAGTGAGGAGAGCAAGGGTCCTCATGGCTGAGGATCCCTGGAAGTCAGGGTTGGGTGGGAGGAAAGAACGGCATGGAGGGGAGAGCCCAGGCAGCCTGTACTTATAGGTGGAATGGGAGGAGGCCTAGAGACTCCCAGGCAGTGAGAGGGAGAGGCTGTGCCTTTGGTTGGCCTAGGACCAAGGCTGCCGTCACCTGAAAAGCCCCTTTGATGCTTCTGCTCCAGCCCTTCATCAGAGCTGGCGTGTTTGTGCTGAGTGTCCACACTTCTTTCAAGTTGATAGTGATGATTAGGACTCAGGTGCGGTATCTGTTTCCCATCTGCCTGTGTGTTTACCTTGTGATGGTCACAAAGGACAAGGATCCGGGTTCTTGATGAGTTCCTCAGGGGACAAAGACCCCTTCTTCCTGTTGCTGGGCCCTGCTCGTCTGAGGCCCGATCCTGGGCCCAGACAGTCCTGTGGAGTGGGGGGTCCACTTGCATGTTCAGGGGCATCACTTCCCTGTGAAGGAGACTTGTAGGTCCTGGGTGGTGGCTCCTGTAGGGGAGGGGACAGTGACTTGGGCTCAGGTGAGGTGGGACAGAGGGAAGGATCTGGTCAGAGTAAAGGAAGGACAGACTTGTTTCAGGACATCAGTGGGACGTGTGCATATCGTGTGCCCCGCTCATCTGTCACTTGTGTCCTTGTGGGGAAACAGCACACCCAACCTCGTTCCTGCAGACCTTTCTGAAATTGGTCACCTTTTACAATAAAAACAGTTTCGTCATGCACAAAGGACAAAAGTCAAAATGTGGAAGACAGAAGAGTGGAAACACCAGTCTCCCCCTGTCCCAGCCCCCCATCTTTTCTGCAGGAACCCCCAGGTCCCTCTCCATGTCCTGTGTTTCCTCACTCAGCCCAGGCTTCATCTCCATCACTGTCGCACCAGCGCGCACCGAACGGCTTCACTGTTTCTGCAGTGTTCTGCATCTCAGTGTGTTCTCTGTCATCATTTAACCATGTCCTCATCAATAAAGCATCATTCGATTGTGACAAGTTGGTGATTTCTAAGCGTGTGCAGTTACAATCAGAAATGTAATGAGTATTGTTTTACCCGCATCACCTTGCTTACTTGTGAGTGTGTTTCAGACAGATTTCTAGAATTAGATTGTGGGGAAAAGACCTCATTTTACATATTTAACAAACCCTAAATTATTATCTATGCAGTTGCTGTTCTCACATCGCTCACTGAAATATATGAGCCTTCTATGTCCCACAAACAGTGGAAGGTGTTTAAAAGGCCCCATGATTATCCCCAACTTTGTCATCCTCCCTTCCCGCTTATGATCCAGGCACCGATTTATTATGTTGTGATAACACTTGATGTCCCAGAGTCTCTTGCAGCTGAGAGTGGCCAATGAATGGAGTTGTGATAAAACCTGGGAAGGGCACCATAGTTAGATAGTTCAATCAATGACTGCCCTACCTCACATTTGTGCTACATAATTGTTTGACATTTCTCTCCCCATTTTTGCCTGGAGGATGGGAGCAGTTCCAATGTGCAGCTGCACCGTGACCCTGAAGAGAACAGTGACTTGAGGTGGATGGTGGAGAAGCCAGATGTGAGATGCCTGCCCTTGAGGTCAAGGCTGAGCTATGTCACCCACCTCCTGGGCTGTCTGTGTTCAGATTGCTGTGACGTGGGAAAAACAGGCTCTTGACTTTCTACAGCCACTGGTGCCTGGGGGCCTGGGGTCTGGGTGGTGGCTGGAAGCAGTCTGAGCCCTGGACTGTGAGGATTTGGATGTTTCTCAATCTGGCAGGTAAGCATTGAGTCCCAGAGGAGTTCTGACTGTTTCTCTCGAGTGTCAGGGGCAACGTATGTTCATCGCTCTAGTGTACTTGTATTTATTCTCTCTGAGGGTCCTTTCCCTTTGGCATCTGATTTGGGGAGTAGGAAGTTGGTCGATTTATTTCTGTGGAGTTCTAGGTTTATATTTAAATTCAGAAAATTTGCTCCTTTTCCCAAGCACTGCAAATCAATTCTAGAGATTGCAATTTCTCTTGTCTACACATAGACTTTGGGGTTTTAGGTAGTTTTTAAAACATGTCTTGCTATTTCCTGAGTTTTGTGTCTTTTCTGTGAAAGTTTGTCAATCTCTCCTTTGTGTGTTAGCACTTTGGTGTCCTTGATGTGGAAGTGGAGTGGGGCCCAAGGAGATTGATTGCAAAGGAGTAAAATAAAACCGTTCTGCATCTTCAGTCTTCTCAGCATAAGAAGTTCTCAAAATAGAGGTGGTCCAGGGCAAAG